>JAJTJO010000368.1:0-235102 GCA_024550625.1 Dendroctonus valens
TAATTTGCAGGACAAGAGAAAAAATCCTCAAAGCTAAAAAAAGGCTAGTGAGACACTTCCCAAACTTCCCTGATGGTAGGACGTAGGTACCCCGAGGAAGAATATTTCCTGTTATTACTGTAAAGTAAGCTCAAATCCTCCCTTGCAATATGTAAGTAGTGGGATTTGAAAACAGGAAATTTTGAAAATTCGGCAGGAGAACATTTTAAAAAATTCCGTCACAGCTAAAGCACCAAAGGGAGAGACTTCGAGCTTACTGCAATGTGGAAGTGGATATTACAGAAATTTCTTTCTGAAATTTTCAGTGAAATCAAGCTGAGATTCCCAATTAGCAATAGTTGAAATTGAAACGCAGTGATTGATACATTGGCAGGTACAAGAGAAAAAATTCCTCAAATGCTAAAAAAGGCTAGTGAGAGACTCCAAACTTCCTATGGTGAAGTAGGTGCCCGAGAGAATATTGTCCTTTAATTTACAGTAAGTTAAGCTCAAACTTCCTGCAATTATTTAAGTAGTTCGTGATTTGAACAGGCAATGTTTGAACATTTTGGCAGGAGAAATTTAAAAAACCTCAAAGCAAAGCAGGAAAGGGAAGACGCAAGCTTCTGCCCAATGTGAAGTGGCATACCATGCAAGAACCATTTTTTGAAATTTTAAGTGGAAATCAAGCGAGGATCCCGCATTATGCAAAAGTTGGGATTGAAACTAGCAATGATTTATAATTTGGCCAGGACAAGAGAAAAAAAAAATCTAAAGCTAAAAAGGCTAGTGAGAGGACTCCAAGGTCTGATGAATGACAGTAGGTACCAAAATTAACACCGATAGAATATTTCCTGTAATTTACAGTAAGTACAGCTCAAATCCTGCAATTTTTTTAAGTAGTTGGGATTGAAACGGAGGAATGTTTGAAAAGTGTGGCAGGAGAAAAATTTAAAATTCCTACAGCTAAAGGCAGCGAACGGGCGAGCCTCATGCTCTGCAATGTAGAGTGGATACTTACCAGAACAATTCTCTGAAAATTTTCAGTGAAATCAAGCTGAGATTCCCTCAATTATGCAAATAGTTGGGAATTAACAGCCAATGATTGATAATTTGTCAGACAAGAGAAAAATTCTCAACGCCTAACAAAGGCTCGTGACGAGACTCCACAAAATTCCTTGATGATGAATAGGTACAGCCGAGAGAATATTTCCTGTTTTTACGTAAAGTGAAGTGAAATTCTGCAATTTTTTAAGTAGTTGGGATTGAAACAGGAAATGTTTGAAAATGTGGCAGGAGAAAATTACTCAAAATTCCCACAGCTCAAGTCACTAAAGGGAGAGCCTTGCAAGCTTCTCAATGTGAAGTGGATACTTACGGAAACATTTTTGAATGTTCCGTGAAATCAAGCTGAGATTCACGCAATTAATGCAAATATTGGGAAATGAAACAGGTCAATGATTGATAATTGGTGCAGGACAAAGGATAAAAATTCGCTCAAGCTAAAAAAGGCTAGTGAGAGACTCCAACGTCCTTTTATGTGACGTGGAGTACCCGAAGAATATTTCCTGTAAGATTTATCAGTAAGTAAAGCTCAAATTCCTGCAATTTTTTAAGTAGTTGGGATTTAAACAGGAAATGGTTTGAAAAATGTGGCAGGAGAAATTAAAAATTCCTCAAAGCTAAAAAAAGGCTGTGAGTAGACTTCAAACTGCCTTTGATGTGAAGCAGGTAACTCGACGAGTATTATATTTTCTGTAATTGCAGTAAACATCAGGCACATCCTGCAATTATTTAAAAATTTCGGATCGAAACAGGTTAGGTTGATAATTTGCAGGCAAGAGGAAAAAATCCTCAAAACCTAATAGCAGGAAAGGGAGAGACTTTCAAACTTCCTCGGGCGACAGCAGTACCGAGAAAATATTCCTGTTATCTACAGTAAAGTGAAGCTCAAACTTCCTCCAATTATTTAAGTAGTGGGATTTAAACAACGTCAATGTTTGAAAATTTTTGGCAGAGGAGAAAACTAAAAAATTCCTCAAGCTAAGCACGCGAACAGGGAGAGACTTCAGGCTTTGCATGTGGAATTGGATACTGCAAGAACATTTTTTTGAAATTTTAAGTGAACTCAAGCGGAGATTCCCGCATTATGCAAATAGTTGGGATTGTGAAAACAGGCATGAATTGATATTGTGGCAGGACAAGAGAAACAAAGTTCCTCAAAGCATAAAAAAGGCTAGTGAGAGACTCAAGGTCCTTGATGTGAACGTGGATCCCCCTATAAATAGTTCCGAATACTTTAAAGTAAGTAAAGCTCAAATTCCTGCAATTTTTGTAAGTATTGGGATTTGAAACAGGTAAATGTTTGAAATGTGGCAGGAGAAAATTAAAAATTCCTTCACAGCTAAAGCACGAACGGCGAGCCTCATGCTTACTGCAATGTGAAGTGGGATACTTAGAACATTCTCTGTAATTTTCAGTGAATATCAGCGAGATTCCTCGCATTATGCAATAGTTGGGAATTGAAACAGGCAATGATTGATTACTTTGGCAGGGACAAGGAGAAAAATTCCTTCAAAGGCTAAAAAAAATGCTAGGAGACAGGTCCACAACTTCCTTGATGTGAAGTAGGTACCCCGTAGCAGAATATTTCATCTGTTATTTACTGTAAGTGAAGCTCAAAATTCCTGCAAATTATTTAGTAGTTCGGATTTGAAACAGTCAATGTTTGAAATTGGCAGGAGTAAAAGTTAAAAAATCTCAAGCTAAGCAGGAAAGGGATAGAGACTTCAAGCTTCTGGCAATGTGAAGTGGATACCTGCAGAGACATTTTTTGAAGGGAATTTAAGTGAAATCAAGCTGGATTCCCGCATTATGCAAATAGTTGGAATTGAAACAGGCAATGATTGTATTGGCAGGACCAAGAGAAAAAAATTACCTCAACAGCTAAAAAAGGACTAGTGAGAGACTCCAAGCGTCCTTATGTGACGTAGGTACCCGGATTAGGAAAAAATTAATTTTTTTTTTTTTCCTGTAATTTACAGTAAAGTAAAGCTCAAATTCCTGCCAATTTGTTTTTAAGTAGTTGGGATTGAAACAGGAAAAGTTTGAAAAGGGCAGGAGAAAATTAAAAAATTCCTCACAGCTTAAGCACGAACGGGACGAGCCTTCATGCTTCTGCAATGTGAAGTGGATACTTACAAGAGAACATTCTTGAAATTTTCAGTGAAATCAAGCTGAGATTTCCCGCATATCAAATAGTTGGGAATTGAAACAGGGCAATGATTGATAATTGTCAGGGACAAGAGAAAAAATTCCTCAAAGCTAAAAAAGGCTGTGAGAGACTCCACACTTCCTTGATGTGAAGTAGGTACCCGAGAATATTCCTGTTATTTACAGTAAAGTGAAGAGAAATTCCTGCAATTTTTTTTAAGTAGTTGATTTGAAACAGGAAAGTTGAAATGTGGCAGGAAAAATTACAAAATTCCTACACTAAAGCACGAAAGGGAGAGCCTTCAAGCTTCTTGCAATGTGAAGTGGATACTTACGGAGAACATTTTTTGAAAGGTTCAGTGAAATCAAGCGGAGATTCACGCAATTATGCAAATAGTTGTGGAAATGAATGAAACCGGCAATGATTGATAATTTGGCAGGACAAGAGAAAAAATTCCTCAAAGCTAAAAAAGGCTAGTGAGAGACTCCAAGCGTCCTTGATGTGACGTAGGTACCCGATAGAATATTTCCTGTAATTTACAGTAAAGTAAAGCTCAAATTCCTGCCACATTTTTTAAGTAGTTGGGATTTGAAACAGGAAATGTTTGAAAATGTGGCAGGAGAAAATTAAAAAATTCCTCAAAGCTAAAAAAGGCTAGTGAGAGACTTCAAACTTCCTTGATGTGAAGCAGGTACTCGAGAGAATATTTTCTGTAATTTGCAGTAAAATCAGGCACAAATTCCTGCAATTATTTAAAAATTTCGGATTCGAAACAGGTTAGGTTTGATAATTTGGCAGGGCAAGAGGAAAAAAATCCTCAAAACTAATGCAGGAAAGGGAGAGACTTCAAACTTCCTCGATGCGAAGCAGGTACACCGAGAGAATATTTCCTGTTATCTACAGTAAAGTGAAGCTCAAATTCCTCCAATTATTTAAGTAGTTGGGATTTAAAACAGGTAATGTTTGAAAATTTGGCAGGAGAAAACTAAAAAATTCCTCACAGCTAAAGCACGAAAGGGAGAGACTTCACGCTTCTGCAATGTGAAGTGGATACCTGCAAGAACATTTTTTGAAATTTTAAGTGAAATCAAGCTGAGATTCCCGCAATTATGCAAATAGTTGGGAATTGAAACAGGCAATGATTGATAATTTGGCAGGACAAGAGAAAAAATTCCTCAAAGCTAAAAAAGGCTAGTGAGAGACTCCAAGCGTCCTTGATGTGACGTAGGTACCCTATAGAATATTTCCTGTAATTTACAGTAAAGTAAAGCTCAAATTCCTGCAATTTTTTTAAGTAGTTGGGATTTGAAACAGGAAATGTTTGAAAATGTGGCAGGAGAAAATTAAAAAATTCCTCACAGCTAAAGCACGAACGGGCGAGCCTTCATGCTTCTGCAATGTGAAGTGGATACTTACAAGAACATTCTCTGTAATTTTCAGTGAAATCAAGCTGAGATTCCCGCAATTATGCAAATAGTTGGGAATTGAAACAGGCAATGATTGATAATTTGGCAGGACAAGAGAAAAAATTCCTCAAAGCTAAAAAAGGCTAGTGAGACAGTCCAAACTTCCTTGATGTGAAGTAGGTACCCGAGAGAATATTTCCTGTTATTTACTGTAAAGTGAAGCTCAAATTCCTGCAATTATTTAAGTAGTTCGGATTTGAAACAGGCAATGTTTGAAAATTTGGCAGGAGAAAATTTAAAAAATCCTCAAAGCTAAAGCAGGAAAGGGAGAGACTTCAAGCTTCTGCAATGTGAAGTGGATACCTGCAAGAACATTTTTTGAAATTTTAAGTGAAATCAAGCTGAGATTCCCGCAATTATGCAAATAGTTGGGAATTGAAACAGGCAATGATTGATAATTTGGCAGGACAAGAGAAAAAATTCCTCAAAGCTAAAAAAGGCTAGTGAGAGACTCCAAGCGTCCTTGATGTGACGTAGGTACCCGATAGAATATTTCCTGTAATTTACAGTAAAGTAAAGCTCAAATTCCTGCAATTTTTTTAAGTAGTTGGGATTTGAAACAGGAAATGTTTGAAAATGTGGCAGGAGAAAATTAAAAAATTCCTCACAGCTAAAGCACGAACGGGCGAGCCTTCATGCTTCTGCAATGTGAAGTGGATACTTACAAGAACATTCTCTGTAATTTTCAGTGAAATCAAGCTGAGATTCCCGCAATTATGCAAATAGTTGGGAATTGAAACAGGCAATGATTGATAATTTGGCAGGACAAGAGAAAAAATTCCTCAAAGCTAAAAAAGGCTAGTGAGACAGTCCAAACTTCCTTGATGTGAAGTAGGTACCCGAGAGAATATTTCCTGTTATTTACTGTAAAGTGAAGCTCAAATTCCTGCAATTATTTAAGTAGTTCGGATTTGAAACAGGCAATGTTTGAAAATTTGGCAGGAGAAAATTAAAAATCCTCAAAGCTAAAGCAGGAAAGGGAGAGACTTCAAGCTTCTGCAATGTGAAGTGGATACCTGCAAGAACATTTTTTGAAATTTTAAGTGAAATCAAGCTGAGATTCCCGCAATTATGCAAATAGTTGGGAATTGAAACAGGCAATGATTGATAATTTGGCAGGACAAGAGAAAAAATTCCTCAAAACTAAAAAAGGCTAGTGAGAGACTCCAAGCTTCCTTGATGTGACGTAGGTACCCGATAGAATATTTCCTGTAATTTACAGTAAAGTAAAGCTCAAATTCCTGCAATTTTTTTAAGTAGTTGGGATTTGAAACAGGAAATGTTTGAAAATGTGGCAGGAGAAAATTAAAAAATTCCTCACAGCTAAAGCACGAACGGGCGAGCCTTCATGCTTCTGCAATGTGAAGTGGATACTTACAAGAACATTCTCTGAAATTTTCAGTGAAATCAAGCTGAGATTCCCGCAATTATGCAAATAGTTGGGAATTGAAACAGGCAATGATTGATAATTTGTCAGGACAAGAGAAAAAATCCTCAAGCTAAAAAGGCTAGTGAGAGACTCCAACTTCCTTGATGTGAAGTAGGTACCCGAGAGAATATTCCTGTTATTACAGTAAAGTGAAGCTGAAATTCCTGCAATTTTTTTAAGTAGTTGGGATTTGAAACAGGAAATGTTTGAAAATGTGGCAGGAGAAAATTACAAATTCCTCACAGCTAAAGCACGAAGGGAGAGCATTCAAGCTTCTGCAATGTGAAGTGGATACTACGGGAACATTTTTGAAATGTTCAGTGAAATCAAGCTGAGATACACGCAATTATGCAAATAGTTGGGAAATGAAAACAGGCAATGATTGATAATTTGGCAGGACAAGAGAAAAAATTCCTCAAAGCTAAAAAAGGCTAGTGAGACACTCCAAACTCCCTTGATGTGAAGTAGGTACCCGAGAGAATATTTCTTGTTATTTACTGTAAAGTGAAGCTCACATTCCTGCAATTATTTAAGTAGTTGGGATTTAAAACAGGAAATGTTTGAAAATTTGGCAGGAGAAAATTTAAAAATTCCTAACAGCTAAAGCACGAAAGGGAGAGAATTCAAGCTATTGCAATGTGAAGGGGATACTCACAAGAACATTTTCTGACATTTTCAGTGAAATCAACCCGAGATTCCCGCAATTATGCAAATAGTTGTGAATTGAAACAGGCAATGATTAATAATTTGGCAGGACAAGAGAAAAAATTCCTCAAAGCTAAAAAAGGCTAGTGAGACAGTCCAAACTTCCTTGATGTGAAGTAGGTACCCGAGAGAATATTTCGTGTTATTTACTGTAAAGTGAAGCTCAAATTCCTGCAATTATTTAAGTAGTTGGGATTTGAAACAGGAAATGTTTGAAAATTCGGCAGGAGAAAATTAAAAAATTCCTCACAGCTAAAGCACGAAAGGGAGAGACTTCATGCTTCTGCAATGTGAAGTGGATACTTATCGGAACATTTTCTGAAATGTTCAGTGAAATCAAGCTGAGATTCCCGCAATTATGCAAATAGTTGGGAATTGAAACAGGCAATGATTGATAATTTGTCAGGACAAGAGAAAAAATTCCTCAAAGCTAAAAAAGGCTAGTGAGACACTCCAGACTTCCTTTATGTGAAGTAGGTACCCGAGAGAATATTTCCTGTTATTTACTGTAAAGTGAAGCTCAAATTCCTGCAATTATTTAAGTAGTTGGGATTTAAAACAGGAAATGTTTGAAAATTTGGCAGGAGAAAATTAAAAAATTCCTCACAGCTAAAGCACGAAAGCGAGAGACTTCAAGCTACTGCAATGTGAAGGGGATACTTACAAGAACATTTTCTGACATTCTCAGTGAAATCAAGCTGAGATTCCCGCAATTATGCAAATAGTGGTTAATTGAAACAGGGAATGATTGATAATTTGGCAGGACAAGAGAAAAAATTTGTCAAAGCTAAAAAAGGCTAGTGAGAGACTCCAAACTTCCTTGATGTGAAGTAGGTACCCGAGAGAATATTTCCTGTTATTTACAGTAAAGTGAAGCTCAAATTCCTGCAATTATTTAAGTAGTTGGGATTTGAAACAGGTAATGTTTGAAAATTTGGCAGGAGAAAACTAAAAAATTCCTCACAGCTAAAGCACGAAAGGGAGAGACTTCAAGCTTCTGCAATGTGAAGTGGATACTTACGGGAACATTTTCTGAAATGTTCAGTGAAATCAAGCTGAGATTCCCGCAATTATGTAAATAGTTGAGAATTGAAACAGGCAATGTTTGAAAATTTGGCAGGAGAAAATTTAAAAAATCCTCAAAGCTAAAGCAGGAAAAGGAGGGACTCCAAACTTCCTTGATGTGAAGCAGGTACCCGAGAGAATATTTCCCGTTATTTACAGTAAAGTGAAGCTCAAATTCCTCCAATTATTTAAGTAGTTGGGATTTAAAACAGGAAATGTTTGAAAATTTGGCTGGAGAAAATAAAAAAATTCGTCACAGCTAAAGCACGAAAGGGAGAGACTTCACGCTTCTGCAATGTGAAGTGGATACCTACAAGAACATTTTCTTAAATTTTCAGTGAAATCAAGCTGAGATTCCCGCAATTATGCAAATAGTTGTGAATTGAATCAGGCAATGATTGATAATTTGGCAGGACAAGAGAAAAAATACCTCAAAGCTAAAAAAGGCTAGTGAGAGACTCCAAACTTCCTTGATGTGAAGTAGGTACCCGAGAGAATATTTCCTGTTATTTACTGTAAAGTGTAGCTCAAATTCCTGCAATTATTTAAGTAGTTGGGATTTAAAACAGGAAATGTTTGAAAATTTGGCAGGAGAAAATTAAAAAATTCCTCACAGCTAAAGCACGAAAGGGAGAGACCTCAAGCTACTGCAATATGAAGCGGATACTTACATGAACATTTCTCTGACATTTTTCAGTGAATCAAGCTGAGATTCCGCAATTATGCAAATAGTTGTGAATTGAATCAGGCAATGATTGATAATTTGGCAGACAAGAGAAAAAATTCCTCAAAGCTAAAAAAGGCTAGTGAGAGACTCCAAACTTTCTTGATGTGAAGCAGGTACTCGAGAGAATAGTAGTAGTAAACATCTTTATTTCTAAAAAAGGCTATCGACCTATCGGTCTTTCTGCCCTTGTTTACTACATGCAGTCTTAATCTAGATAAAAAACCAATATGAAAATTCTCCTATTCTAGGTTAACAATAGTAGTAGTAAACAACTTTATTTCTAAAAAAGGCTATCGACCTATCGGTATTTCTGCCCTTGTTTAATACATGCAGTCCCAATCTAAATAAAAAACAAATATGAAAATTCTCCCATTCTAGGTTAACAATGTTATTAAATAAATAAGATTTCAGTGGCAAGAAGAAATGATTTTATTGTCCACTAGTCCGTTGCGTTTGTAAGTGTTCGAGTAGCGTTAATGTAGGGAAACGGAAGCGGGATTGTCTGGTTGGTCTTGTAAGACAAAGGGGATTCAGTATGGTCCAGTTGTAGGGGTTGTTTGTCCATTTTGTCTGCAGCTGTATGAGTCTTTCCGAGATCTTTGTCATGTTTGTTGCGTTCGTATAGTAGTTGGGTGGGGGAGTTGTGTAGTGGGTTTTGGGGGTGTCTTATTCGTGTTATTAGTCTTAGTGCAATTTGCTCTGTTGTTTGTGTATAACGTTTTGTCCCTTCCGCTCCGTTGGTCATGAGCACATGTCCAAAGTCTAGCAAGGGTCTACAAATAGCTTTATATATTTTGGTGGCGGTGTTTGTGCTAATTCCTCTGTCTTTGTAGGTTAGTGATCGGAAGTGTTTTGTTCTCTTTATTGTTTCTGCCCTGATGTTTCGTATGTGTTTAGTGAATTTAAGTTTGTGGTCGATTGTGATTCCAAGGTATTTTACGTCGTTTTTGGTTGTGTCGTTTGGCCGTCTGCTGTTATTGTAGGGGAATCAGCGTTGAGTCTGTGGTTTGTGAGCAGAAGTTGGTTTTTTGACGCGCTTGGTGTTAGTCTCCATTTATAAAACCATGTCATTGTGTTGTTTGTTAGTGTTTGGAGTCTTTGCGCTGCTCTCTCAGTAGTTTTGTCATGTACAATAAGTGCCGTGTCGTCTGCGTATTGTAATATGTATGCCGATCTGTCGATTTGATTTCTGTCTGGTAAGTTGTAATTGTATATGTCATGGCAGTATATATTGTAGAGAAACGGTGAGAGCGAGGTCGACAGAATATTTTCGGTAATTTACAGTAAAATCAGGCACAAATTCCTGCAATTATTTAAAAATTTCGGATTCGAAACAGGTCAGGTTTGATAATTTGGCAGGGCAAGGGGAAAAAATTCCTCAAAACTAAAGCAGGAAAGGGAGAGACTTCAAACTTCCTTGATGTGAAGTCGGTACTCGACAGAATATTTCCTGTATTTTACAGTAAAGTGAAGCTCAAATTCCTGCAATTATTTAAGTAGTTGGGATTTGAAACAGGAAATGTTTGAAAATGTGGCAGGAGAAAATTAAAAAAATTCCTCAAAGCTAAAGCAGGAAAGGGAGAGACTTCAACCTTCCTTGATGTGAAGCAGGTACTCGGGAGCATATTTTCTGTAATTTGCAGTAAAATCAGGCACAAATTCCTGCAATTATTTAAAAATTTTGGATTCGAAACAGGTAAGGTTGATAATTTGGCAGGGCAAGAGGAAAAAATTCCTCAAAACTAAAGCGGGAAAGGGAGAGACTTCAAAATTCCTTGATGTGAAGCAGGTACCCGAGAGAATATTTTCGGTTATTTACAGTAAAGTGAAGCTCAAATTCCTGCAATTATTTAAGTAGTTGGGATTTGAAACAGGCAATGTTTGAAAATTTGGCAGGAGAAAATTTCAAAAATCCTCAAAGCTAAAGCACGAAAGGGAGAGACTTCAAACTTCCTTGATGTGAAGCAGGTACTCGAGGGAATATTTTCTGTGTTTTACAGTAAAGTGAAGCTGAAATTCCCGCAATTATGTAAATAGTTGGGAATTGAAACAGGCAATGTTTGATAATTTGGCAGGACTAAAGAAAAAAATTCCTCAAAGCTAAAGCAGAAAAGGGAGAGATTTCAACCTTCTGCAACATGAACTGGATAGTTACGAGAACATTTTCTAAAATTTTCAGTGAAATCGAGCAGAGATTCCCGCAATTATGTAAATGGTTGAGAATTGAAAGAGGCAATGTTCGATAATTTGTCAGGACAAGAGAAAAAAATTCCTCAAAGCTAAAGCAGGAAAGGGAGAGACTTCGAACTTCCTTGATATGAAGTAGGTACCCAGAGAATATTTCCTGAATTTTATAGTAAAGTGAAGCTCAAATTCCTGCAATTATTTCGGTAGTTGGGATTTGAAACAGGAAATGTTTGAAAATGTGGCAAGAGAAAATTAAAAAATTCCTCACAGCTAAAGCAGGAAAGGGAGAGACTTCAAACTTCCTTGATGTGAAGCAGGTACTCGAGACAATATTTTCGGTAATTTGCAGTAAAATCAGGCACAAATTCCTGCAATTATTTAAAAATTTCGGATTCGAAACAGGTAAGGTTTGATAATTTGGCAGGGCAAGAGGAAAAAATTCCTCAAAACTAAAGCAGGAAAGGGAGAGACTTCCTTGATATGAAGTAGGTACCCGAGAGAATATTTCCTGTTATTTACAGTAAAGTGAAGCTCAAATTCCTGCAATTATTTAAGTAGTTGGGATTTGAAACAGGAAATGTTTGAAAATTTGGCAGGAGAAAATTAAAAAGTTCCTCACAGCTCAAGCACGAAAGGGAGCGACTTCAAGCTTCTGCAATGTGAAGTGGATACTTACAAGAACATTTTCTGAAATTTTCAGTGAAATCAAGCTGAGATTCCCGCAATTATGTAAATAGTTGAGAATTGAAACAGGCAATATTTGAAAATTTGGCAGGAGAAAATTTAAAAAATCCTCAAAGCTAAAGCAGGAAAGGGAGAGACTTCAAACTTCCTTGATGTGAAGTAGGTACTCGAGAAAATATTTCCTGTATTTTACAGTAACGTGAAGCTCAAATTCCCGCAATTATGTAAATAGTTGGGAATTGAAACAGGCAATGTTTGATAATTTGGCAGGACAAAAGAAAAAAATTCCTCAAAGCTAAAGCACCAAAGGGAGAGATTTCAACCTTCTGCAACGTGAACTGGATAGTTTCGAGAACATTTCCTGAAATTTTCAGTGAAATCAAGCTGAGATTCCCGCAATTATGTAAATGGTTGGATGGAGTCTTAAACCGAGCTTCGTGGTGATAAGACGTGTTTGCATATTTAAAGCAAAGTTGTTTACACATCGCGCAAAGAATTTGAATAATTCTTCAAATATAAACAACCGCATTTATCGTTCAACGAGAATATACGAGTGGAATTCAAACGAAAGGATGAACCCTGGGAGTTCGCAAGAATCCGAATAGGATTATGCCTCCCAGGATGGTGGGTTCAAAAAGCCACAATCGAAAAAACGGGGCAGAAAACCGAAGACGACCCAGCCAACCCAGCCACCCCAGCCAACCCAGCCAACCCCCACAACCCCCACAACGCAACACCTGAGGCCAAAGGAATAGCTTTGGACTATCAGTCTACAACCAATAAGAACCAAACAACAAACAGCAAGACAACATCAACAAGATTTCCCACGTATCCGCACACATTCTTGATGTGAAGTAGGTACCCGAGAGAATATTTCCTGTTATTTACTGTAAAGTGTAGCTCAAATTCCTGCAATTATTTAAGTAGTTGGGATTTAAAACAGGAAATGTTTGAAAATTTGGCAGGAGAAAATTAAAAAATTCCTCACAGCTAAAGCACGAAAGGGAGAGACCTCAAGCTACTGCAATATGAAGCGGATACTTACATGAACATTTTCTGACATTTTCAGTGAAATCAAGCTGAGATTCCCGCAATTATGCAAATAGTTGTGAATTGAATCAGGCAATGATTGATAATTTGGCAGGACAAGAGAAAAAATTCCTCAAAGCTAAAAAAGGCTAGTGAGAGACTCCAAACTTTCTTGATGTGAAGCAGGTACTCGAGAGAATAGTAGTAGTAAACATCTTTATTTCTAAAAAAGGCTATCGACCTATCGGTCTTTCTGCCCTTGTTTAATACATGCAGTCTTAATCTAGATAAAAAACCAATATGAAAATTCTCCTATTCTAGGTTAACAATAGTAGTAGTAAACAACTTTATTTCTAAAAAAGGCTATCGACCTATCGGTATTTCTGCCCTTGTTTAATACATGCAGTCCCAATCTAAATAAAAAACAAATATGAAAATTCTCCCATTCTAGGTTAACAATGTTATTAAATAAATAAGATTTCAGTGGCAAGAAGAAATGATTTTATTGTCCACTAGTCCGTTGCGTTTGTAAGTGTTCGAGTAGCGTTAATGTAGGGAAACGGAAGCGGGATTGTCTGGTTGGTCTTGTAAGACAAAGGGGATTCAGTATGGTCCAGTTGTAGGGGTTGTTTGTCCATTTTGTCTGCAGCTGTATGAGTCTTTCCGAGATCTTTGTCATGTTTGTGCGTTCGTATAGTAGTTGGGTGGGGGGTTGTGTAGTGGGTTTTGGGGGTGTCTTATTCGTGTTATTAGTCTTAGTGCAATTTGCTCTGTTGTTTGTGTATAACGTTTTGTCCCTTCCGCTCCGTTGGTCATGAGCACATGTCCAAAGTCTAGCAAGGGTCTACAAATAGCTTTATATATTTTGGTGGCGGTGTTTGTGCTAATTCCTCTGTCTTTGTAGGTTAGTGATCGGAAGTGTTTTGTTCTCTTTATTGTTTCTGCCCTGATGTTTCGTATGTGTTTAGTGAATTTAAGTTTGTGGTCGATTGTGATTCCAAGGTATTTTACGTCGTTTTTGGTTGTGTCGTTTGGCCGTCTGCTGTTATTGTAGGGGAATCAGCGTTGAGTCTGTGGTTTGTGAGCAGAAGTTGGTTTTTTGACGCGCTTGGTGTTAGTCTCCATTTATAAAACCATGTCATTGTGTTGTTTGTTAGTGTTTGGAGTCTTTGCGCTGCTCTCTCAGTAGTTTTGTCATGTACAATAAGTGCCGTGTCGTCTGCGTATTGTAATATGTATGCCGATCTGTCGATTTGATTTCTGTCTGGTAAGTTGTAATTGTATATGTCATGGCAGTATATATTGTAGAGAAACGGGTGAGAGCGAGGTCGACAGAATATTTTCGGTAATTTACAGTAAAATCAGGCACAAATTCCTGCAATTATTTAAAAATTTCGGATTCGAAACAGGTCAGGTTTGATAATTTGGCAGGGCAAGAGGAAAAAATTCCTCAAAACTAAAGCAGGAAAGGGAGAGACTTCAAACTTCCTTGATGTGAAGTCGGTACTCGACAGAATATTTCCTGTATTTTACAGTAAAGTGAAGCTCAAATTCCTGCAATTATTTAAGTAGTTGGGATTTGAAACAGGAAATGTTTGAAAATGTGGCAGGAGAAAATTAAAAAATTCCTCAAAGCTAAAGCAGGAAAGGGAGAGACTTCAAACTTCCTTGATGTGAAGCAGGTACTCGGGAGCATATTTTCTGTAATTTGCAGTAAAATCAGGCACAAATTCCTGCAATTATTTAAAAATTTTGGATTCGAAACAGGTAAGGTTTGATAATTTGGCAGGGCAAGAGGAAAAAATTCCTCAAAACTAAAGCGGGAAAGGGAGAGACTTCAAAATTCCTTGATGTGAAGCAGGTACCCGAGAGAATATTTTCGGTTATTTACAGTAAAGTGAAGCTCAAATTCCTGCAATTATTTAAGTAGTTGGGATTTGAAACAGGCAATGTTTGAAAATTTGGCAGGAGAAAATTTCAAAAATCCTCAAAGCTAAAGCACGAAAGGGAGAGACTTCAAACTTCCTTGATGTGAAGCAGGTACTCGAGGGAATATTTTCTGTGTTTTACAGTAAAGTGAAGCTGAAATTCCCGCAATTATGTAAATAGTTGGGAATTGAAACAGGCAATGTTTGATAATTTGGCAGGACTAAAGAAAAAAATTCCTCAAAGCTAAAGCAGAAAAGGGAGAGATTTCAACCTTCTGCAACATGAACTGGATAGTTACGAGAACATTTCCTGAAATTTTCAGTGAAATAAAGCTGAGATTCCCGCAATTATGTAAATGGTTGAGAATTGAAAGAGGCAATGTTCGATAATTTGTCAGGACAAGAGAAAAAAATTCCTCAAAGCTAAAGCAGGAAAGGGAGAGACTTCAAACTTCCTTGATATGAAGTAGGTACTCCAGAGAATATTTCCTGTATTTTATAGTAAAGTGAAGCTCAAATTCCTGCAATTATTTAAGTAGTTGGGATTTGAAACAGGAAATGTTTGAAAATGTGGCAGGAGAAAATTAAAAAATTCCTCACAGCTAAAGCAGGAAAGGGAGAGACTTCAAACTTCCTTGATGTGAAGCAGGTACTCGAGACAATATGTTCGGTAATTTGCAGTAAAATCAGGCACAAATTCCTGCAATTATTTAAAAATTTCGGATTCGAAACAGGTAAGGTTTGATAATTTGGCAGGGCAAGAGGAAAAAATTCCTCAAAACTAAAGCAGGAAAGGGAGAGACTTCAAACTTCCTTGATATGAAGTAGGTACCCGAGAGAATATTTCCTGTTATTTACAGTAAAGTGAAGCTCAAATTCCTGCAATTATTTAAGTAGTTGGGATTTGAAACAGGAAATGTTTGAAAATTTGGCAGGAGAAAATTAAAAAATTCCTCACAGCTAAAGCACGAAAGGGAGCGACTTCAAGCTTCTGCAATGTGAAGTGGATACTTACAAGAACATTTTCTGAAATTTTCAGTGAAATCAAGCTGAGATTCCCGCAATTATGTAAATAGTTGGGAATTGAAACAGGCAATGTTTGATAATTTGGCAGGAGAAAATTTAAAAAATCCTCAAAGCTAAAGCAGGAAAGGGAGAGACTTCAAACTTCCTTGATGTGAAGTAGGTACTCGAGAAAATATTTCCTGTATTTTACAGTAACGTGAAGCTCAAATTCCCGCAATTATGTAAATAGTTGGGAATTGAAACAGGCAATGTTTGATCATTTGGCAGGACAAAAAAAAAATTCCTCAAAGCTAAAGCACCAAAGGGAGAGATTTCAACCTTCTGCAACGTGAACTGGATAGTTTCGAGAACATTTCCTGAAATTTTCAGTGAAATCAAGCTGAGATTCCCGCAATTATGTAAATGGTTGGATGGAGTCTTAAACCGAGCTTCGTGGTGATAAGACGTGTTTGCATATTTAAAGCAAAGTTGTTTACACATCGCGCAAAGAATTTGAATAATTCTTCAAATATAAACAACCGCATTTATCGTTCAACGAGAATATACGAGTGGAATTCAAACGAAAGGATGAACCCTGGGAGTTCGCAAGAATCCGAATAGGATTATGCCTCCCAGGATGGTGGGTTCAAAAAGCCACAATCGAAAAAACGGGGCAGAAAACCGAAGACGACCCAGCCAACCCAGCCACCCCAGCCAACCCAGCCAACCCCCACAACCCCCACAACGCAACACCTGAGGCCAAAGGAATAGCTTTGGACTATCAGTCTACAACCAATAAGAACCAAACAACAAACAGCAAGACAACATCAACAAGATTTCCCACGTATCCGCACACATTCACAGCGAACGCATTGTCGACCATCACCAGAGTCCAACTTGTAATCAGGTGGGAGGAACTCAACCCCAACAACAAGGATGTGATTATCAGACAAGATAATTACTTCCTAATCAAAACCAACCAGGAGGACAAAACATCAAAAATTTTACAACAACTAAAACAAGAAAACACTGTAACAAGTTACAAATTACAAAAAAACGATAACCTCCCACTAATCCGACATCAAAAGTCAGGTCACCATCATATTACACCATCATATTCAGTCGTCGCCACTGGGGTCGACCTGGACATTGAAGACAGCATGTTTCTTGAACGCCTGGAGCAGCAGGGCTTCAAAATAAGGTTCTGCAGGAGAATTATCTCGCGAGAGCGCAACGCACCAACACTCATGATGAGGTTAATAACCGGGGACATATCCACATACGAAAGGTTGATGAGCGACCGTGCGGTTCATTTTTTGGGCCGCATTTTCAAAATCACCGAAAGTAAACCACCAGCACCCGTGCCTGCGCCGTGTTGCAAATGCAACCTATTCAGTCACAAAACTGAAGATTGCAAACATTCGCCAAAATGCAACAAGTACCAGGGACCCCATCCAACTTCCAGGTGCGAGTCGCCACTGCCAACCAAGTGCGCAGCATGCAACTCAGAGGACCACGCAGCATGGAGCATGAAGTGCCCAAAACGACCGACAGCCCCAATCGTCGGAATCCCAAACGTAAAAATAAAATGTGTTAACAAACGTACGTCCGGGATTGCGGAGACAACGACAGTGGCAAGTAGAATACACACACCCATTACAACACATGACCACATCATAAACAATTACAAACATCAACTTAACAAGACGAACAATACCAACAGAGACGAACTACTAAAAAAACTACGAAAACAATTTATAGAAGACTTCGACATCGACACCTCATTGGTTTTCTTCGGGAACCATGTTTACATACTAATGTTTGACATGCTCCTGCCCGAGGGACGCTCTCCAACTGAACCCTGCGAACAAGTGAGACAGACAGTAACAAAAATACAAGATTCAATATGAAAGTACTTTACGCGAACATCAACGGACTTAACAGTAAAAAACCACTTATTTACAACTACATAGAACAAAACGACACAGACTGCTGCATATTTGTAGAGACTTAAACCAAACTAGGACAGACACCTACATACAGAAATTGGCAGTATATCTATAGGCATGGAAATACCATCAATCATGCCAGGGGCGGGGTCGCAGCTCTCCTAAAACCAGCAGCTAAACTTGGAAGAGCAAATCCTCCTTCCCTCAACAACCCTTTGAACGACTGTCTACATTTTACCATACCATACTTAAACGACCTGATACATATATTTCTGACATACATACACCCACACTCCAACCTAGAACAAAACATACTGACTAAGGCGAGCATCTATAAATATGCAATAATTATAGGCGACTTTAACTTGAACACGAACAAAACGAAACAACTTAAAAGATTTTTGCAAAACTCCGACTTTATAAAACAGCACACCCCACCAACTTTTCTGATGCCCGCAAACCCAGACTCAACACCAGACGTTCTACTGCACACAAAAAACTTGACAAACACCATCAACAACATAAACTTAACCAACGAGCTTGGATCCGACCACCTGGCTATTACGTTTAACATAGACTTACAACATACGCAACCTACCCCCAATACACCTCCTATAGAGAAAAACTTAAACCTAACAAAGACTGACATAGACAAAGTGAAACAACATATACATGACTACATTCCATCACAAGCACAGCACATTTCAATAGAAACCATACAACAACAACTTTCACTAGCCATAGGAAACTTTAGCCCGGAAAAAAAAATGCTTTCTACCGACATACACTACCCAAATACATACTGAGACTAATAAAACATAAGAGAGAACTGTATAGACTATATACAAACACTCAAAATAACGACTTAAAAAAGACAATGAACCAACTTAACAGAAACATTAAAATTATGATTGGACAATACCGACAAGACAAATGGCTAGAAACATGTAAAGAAATACAGAAGGACAAAGGCAAAACATGCTGGCGAAAAATTAAGAAACTGGCGCAATACAGGAAGACTGGCACTACTGACACAATTGAAGAAAACGGAATAGAACGCTACACAGACAAAGAGAAAGCGGACGCATTCGCCAGACACTATCAAAGGGCCTTCAGCACATCGACAAACACTAACTTCGACAATGACAACTGGAACTTGATCAACGACTGGTACTTGAACTATTTTAACAACTCACCAAACTATGCCTGCACACTGATCACAAACACAGAGTACGATGAAGCCCTAGCGCACATCAAGAACACTGCACCGGGGAAAGATAAAATTAAGGCAAAAGTCTTGAAAAGCCTAACTCAAGAAACACACAAACTGATCCTAACTGAATTGAACAACTGCATCACAAATGGCAGAATCCCAGAAACATGGAAAAACGGCTTAATAATAGACACTATCAAAGGGCCTTCAGCACATCGACAAACACTAACTTCGACAATGACAACTGGAACTTGATCAACGACTGGTACTTGAACTATTTTAACAACTCACCAAACTATGCCTGCACACTGATCACATACACAGAGTACGATGAAGCCCTAGCGCACATCAAGAACACTGCACCGGGGAAAGATAAAATTAAGGCAAAAGTCTTGAAAAGCCTAACTCAAGAAACACACAAACTGATCCTAACTGAGTTGAACAACTGCATCACAAATGGCAGAATCCCAGAAACATGGAAGAACGGCTTAATAATCCCTATGCCCAAAAATGGACTGGACAATACACAACCGAGCAACTACAGACCAATTACACTGCTTTCAGTACTAGGCAAGATTTTTGAATGCATAATGAAGCAGCGGCTTGATAAAGTGATTGGAAAATATATACCTACCTACCAATTTGGTTTCAAACAGCATCACTCGACTGTTCATCCGCTCTTTATTTTGGCCAACAATATTCAAACTACCCACCTAACTGACAGAAAGACAGCTTGCCTGTTTATGGACATTACCAAGGCTTTTGACAGTGTCTGGCATAGAGGCTTACTATACAAACTATACAAACTACACACACTAACATATCTACTACACACCATAAAGAACTTACTAGAAAACAGACAACTACAAGTACGAATTGACAAAACACTGTCATTTTCTTTTTCCCCTGAACAAGGGCTCCCTCAGGGATCCCCGCTCTCACCGTTTCTCTACAATATATACTGCCATGACATATACAATTACAACTTACCAGACAAAAATCAAATCGACAGATCGGCATACATATTACAATACACAGACGACACGGCACTTATTGTACATGACAAAACTACTGAGAGAGCAGCGCAAAGACTCCAAACACTAACAAACAACACAATGACATGGTTTTATAAATGGAGACTAACACCAAACGCGTCAAAAAACCAACTTCTGCTCACAAACCACAGACTCAACGCTGATTCCCCTACAATAACAGCAGACGGCCAAACGACACAACCAAAAAACGACGTAAAATACCTTGGAATCACAATCGACCACAAACTTAAATTCACTAAACACATACGAAACATCAGGGCAGAAACAATAAAGAGAACAAAACACTTTCGATCACTAACCTACAAAGACAGAGGAATTAGCACAAACACCGCCACCAAAATATATAAAGCTTTTTGTAGACCCTTGCTAGACTTTGGACATGTACTCATGACCAACGGAACAGAAAGGACAAAACGTTATACACAAAC
The DNA here is from genome assembly GCA_024550625.1 of Dendroctonus valens. NCBI lineage: Eukaryota > Metazoa > Arthropoda > Insecta > Coleoptera > Curculionidae > Dendroctonus > Dendroctonus valens. The sequence continues at coordinate 20,064 of JAJTJO010000368.1, forward strand.
AACAGAGCAAATTGCACTAAGACTAATAACACGAATAAGACACCCCCAAAACCCACTACACAACCCCCCCACCCAACTACTATACGAACGCACAAACATGACAAAGATCTCGGAAAGACTCATACAGCTACAGACAAAATGGACAAACAACCCCTACAACTGGACCATACTGAATCCCCTTTGTCTTACAAGACCAACCAGACAATCCCGCTTCCGTTTCCCTACATTAACGCTACTCGAACACTTACAAACGCAACGGACTAGTGGACAATAAAATCATTTCTTCTTGCCACTGAAATCTTATTTATTTAATAACATTGTTAACCTAGAATGGGAGAATTTTCATATTTGTTTTTTATTTAGATTGGGACTGCATGTATTAAACAAGGGCAGAAATACCGATAGGTCGATAGCCTTTTTTAGAAATAAAGTTGTTTACTACTACTATTGTTAACCTAGAATAGGAGAATTTTCATATTGGTTTTTTATCTAGATTAAGACTGCATGTATTAAACAAGGGCAGAAAGACCGATAGGTCGATAGCCTTTTTTAGAAATAAAGATGTTTACTACTCCTACTGTAAATGGTTGAGAATTGAAAGAGGCAATGTTCGATAATTTGTAAGGACAAGAGAAAAAAATTCTTCAAAGCTAAATCAGGAAAGGGAGAGACTTCAAACTTCCTTGATATGAAGTAGGTACTCGAGAGAATATTTCCTGTATTTTACAGTAAAGTGAAGCTCAAATTCCTGCAATTATTTAAGTAGTTGGGATTTGAAACAGGAAATGTTTGAAAATTTGGCAGGAGAAAATTAAAAAATTCCTCACAGCTAAAGCACGAAAGGGAGAGACTTCAAGCTTCTGCAATGTGACGTGGATACTTACAAGAACATTTTCTGAAATTTTCAGTGAAATCAAGCTGAGATTCCCGCAATTATGCAAATAGTTGGGAATTGAAACAGGCAATGATTGATAATTTGGCAGAACAAGAGAAAAAATTCCTCAAAGCTAAAAAAGGCTAGTGAGAGACTCCACACTTCCTTGATGTGAAGTAGGTGCCCGAGAGAATATTTCCTGTTATTTACAGTAAAGTGAAGCTCAAATTCCTGCAATTATTTAAGTAGTTGGGATTTGAAACAGGAAATGTTTGAAAATTTGGCAGGAGAAAATTAAGAAATTCCTCACAGCTAAAGCACGAAAGGGAGAGACTTCAAGCTTCTGCAATGTGAATTGGATACTTACAGGAACATTTTCTGAAATGTTCAGTGAAATCAAGCTGAGATTCCCGCAATTATGTAAATAGTTGAGAATTGAAACAGGCAATGTTTGAAAATTTGGCAGGACAAGAGAAAAAATTCCTCAAAGCTCAAAAAGGCTAGTGAGAGACTTCAAACTTCCTTGATATGAAGTAGGTACTCGAGAGAATATTTCCTGTATTTTACAGTAAAGTGAAGCTCAAATTCCTGCAATTATTTAAGTAGTTGGGATTTGAAACAGGCAATGTTTGAAAATTTGGCAGGAGAAAATTTAAAAAATCCTCAAAGCTAAAGCAGGAAAGGGAGAGACTTCAAACTTCCTTGATGTGAAGCAGGTAGCCGAGAGAATATTTTCTGTAATTTGCACTAAAATCAGGCACAAATTCCTGCAATTATTTAAAAATTTCTGATTCGAAACGGGTAAGGTTTGATAATTTGGCAGGGCAAGAGGAAAAAAATCCTCAAAACTAAAGCAGGAAAGGGAGTGACTTCAAACTTCCTTGATGTGAAGTAGGTACTCGAGAGAATATTTCCTGTATTTTACAGTAACGTGAAGCTCAAATTCCCGCAATTATGTAAATAGTTGTGAATTGAAACAGGCAATGTTTGATAATTTGGCAGGACAAAAGGAAAAAATTTCTCAAAGCTAAAGCAGAAAAGGGAGAGATTTCAACATTCTGCAACGTGAACTGGATAGTTACGACATTTCCAGCCAACACCAGTCAGAACGAGGCAGGACGAACCCGTCAAGTCACGTTATGTTGGATTTGTGCGTTTCCAGCCTGCTAGAAACGACTGTCTGCAGCTGGCAGGCAATGTTTGTTTGTCGTCACGTACTGTCAGGGACAAAATCATCATAAAATATGGGAAGTCGCTTATACAGGGGACCATGGGTTGGGCGATCGTTTGCTCTTACTTGGGTGATATTTCGCGTAAGGACTGAGCCTTGCACTCCGCTATGATAAAATTTTTCAGCGATGGTATCCATATAGTCGGCTATATAGGCCATCCCTGTAGCTTCGTGCATTTCGGTTATTCTGGTGTATCTGTCAGCCGATAGAACGCCTCTTAGGAACCTATTTTGGGTCCTTTGAACACGTCGTCTCGTGGAATCACAGACACAGTGCCAGACAGGGGAGCCGTAGGTCAGTATGGGCCTTATGGTGGAGGTGTAGAGCAGAAGTTTGTTTTGAGGTGACAGAAATGAATTTTGCGCCAGAAGAGAGTACAACTTTCTTCGGGCCATGAAAGTGTTGTGTACAGCATAGTCAACATGCTTGTTGAAGTGAAGTCGGGCGTCTCGTTTGAATCCCAGGTATTTCACCCCTTTTACTGGCTGGATTGGAGTATTTTGCACCATGAGTGGCGATACGATTTTATTGTTAGTAAATTTGCGCGAGAAGATGATAAGTTCCGTCTTCCTGGGATTCACTTTAAGTTTCCATTTGTCAAAATACGGCGTCAATAAACTCAGGTGATGTGCAATGCCAGATTTCGCAGCCTGAGCATAAAAAGACGATGCGTAGATAGCCGTATCATCAGCGTATAGTGCTATTTTTGTAGTGGGAAGTTTTGGAATGTCTGCTGTGTACAATGTATACAGCAGCGGCGAAATCACTGTTCCTTGTGGTACACCTGGCGCGATGCGTCTTTTGGCAGAAGTGGAATTCTCCACTTTCACCTGGATGGTACGGTTTTTTAGGTAATATAACTCCGCCCCTCTTTTTCAAGAGCGGGGACTTGCTCATAGCCTTTTCGCAGACTTCTCGACAGTTTCCACAGGGAATTGTCACGGGGAGTCAGATTTCGCAGTTTCTCCGCCCAGGTATAATTCCTGTATGCGGAGATTTCGCGCTGTATGTCTCGTGCAAGCTCTGCTGCCATTATGCGATCGGCAGATTGCCTGAATCGCTGCCAACGCTTCCTGATTCGATTTTTCGCCTTAATAAGGTCCAGAATTTCCTCAGGAAGATTGTCGCGCCGCGGTCTGTTCGGAACGTTTTTGGCCAAAGCTTGCTGTGTCCGTTGTATATTCCTGGTCAAACCTTTTACCGCATGCTCTAGAGCTTCGACAGTATCAATCTGGCCCGGAATACACGTCAGGTCTTGTAGTCTTTTTCGGATATTCGCGAAAATCGAAATTTTCGTATGAATATCGAAAGTCGTTAGTTTGTGTGCGCTTTAAATCCCTAATGTCGAGGTAAATGGGCAAATGGTCACTGCTGAGGGCGTCTATAACCACCATCTCCGTGAGATTGATGAGTCCTTTGGCAATTCCGAAGTCGAGGTAGGATGGATTCCCTCCACTGTTCGGGTAATGCGTTGGGGATGAAGTGGGCATAACGAGTAGGCCATTGTCGCGAACGTAGTCGGCTAGAAAATTTCCGGCTGTGTTTTTATGTCCAGGGTTATTGAATAGTGGATGGCGGGCGTTGAGATCTCCCATTACCAACACCCTATTGGTGTTTATGAAGAATGGATCGACATCAGCGGCCTGTAAGCGTACGGTGGAAAAATAGCCACAGTAGATCAAAACTCCATCAGGAAGTTCAACGCCGACGTTCTCTATTGCTGACTGCCTGTGTGGCAGTCTCCTGTATGGAATTGACGTTTTGATTGCTATGGCCACCCCTCCGCTTAAACCGGGCCTATCCGCACGTTCGAGCCTGTACCCCCGAATCCTAAGTATATCCCCGGGGCGCAACCATGTTTCGACAATCAACGCCACGTCGATATCCTCGGTCCGAAGGAAGTGCACAAACTCACCGAGACGACTCCGGAGTCCGCATGAGTTCCATTCTCCTATCCTCATAGGGCACAGTTGGCAAAATCAGGGCTTAAAAATCGAAGCTGTTAATATCTTCATTGAAGAACTGCGCTGAGACTAGGAATTTGTCTGTCTTCGAGACGCAACCCCTCAATGCAGCGCTGTAAAATCTTACCGCCTTGATCACCTCCCCCAAGTTGATTTGCGACGACAGCTCGGCGAATTCCCGCTGGACACTGCCCAGCATGGCCACCGCGTTCCCATTTATACAATGGGCTGGGTGGGCGGAGCTCGTCGGGACAGCTTCGTGCTGCCTCAGCCGAGGAAACTCCGCTAATGAAGGCGGTGGCGGGGGCAGCTTGGTCCTGTTGGCGTGACCTGGCGCCATGGTCCTGCTGCTTAGGGATGAAGGGTGGATCGGGCCAGGGGCTTGACTGATTTGACCCCAGGCTGGCCTCGTTGGAAGAGGAGCAGGGACGAAACGCTGCTTCTCCGCCGGGACTGGCGCCTGTTTGTAAATGTATACTGGGCAAGCCTCGTCAAAGCTACGATGAGGCCCACCGCAGTTAGCGCATTTTAATGTAGCCCCATCGGGGCAGGCCTTGATTTCATGCGCCCCGAGCGCATCGGGAGCATTTAAAGTCCCGGTGGCAGTTCCCGGAGACATGACCCCAGCCCTGGCATCGACGACACTGTGTCAGGGTCTTCCGGTTTTTGCCGGTTTCCCACGAAACCCTGACACTGCACACCACCCTGGCCTCGGCGTTAAGCCTTCGGAAGGTTGCCTTGTCGCTGGTGACGACCAGGTAGAGCGGCCTGGAAATTGTCTTCATTTTGAAGACACTCTTCACTTCCAGTCCCCGATCTGCCAGATCCTGCTTTATGGTAGTCGGATCGACATTCCCCTCCAGGCCCCTCAGGACGAACGCGTGGGTTTTTTCCGACGAAGGGGCGTAAGTATGGAACTGGCTCTTGTCCTCCTCCAGGGATCGTTTCACCGCCGCCCAGTCCATAATGCTGGTGCAGTACACGATTAACGAAGCCTTCGTGTACTTCAGCGTGAAAGGCTGACTGGTGATTCCTTTTATACTACCAATCAGCATTGTGTGATCGCTGGGTTTTCCAGCGATCACAATTGGCGGCGGCTTTTCTGCCTTCTTGGTTTTGTTTGCAGTTGCCGCAAGGGCTCTCAGCAACTGCTTCCCGTTCAGTCCCTACGATGTTGTTGGGCAGTGTTGGAGGCTCATCCACGATTGGCGGCTGGATGGGCGCAAAGCGGTTCTTCAGCGTCGTAGAGGCCTCTGGAGTAACAATCAGCGTGCTCCACGCCACAGTCCTTCGCGGCACTACGAACCCGTCATCCGCTGCGCCCGCTGAAGTCGCCCGCGACACCCCTACAGCCTCATCCATCGCCGATTTTTTCGGAGCCGGGGTTGGTGACGCTGGCGATGTTGGGTCGGACTTGGGCACCCTACCCCTCTTCTTGGTCCTAGGCCTTGGACAGTAGCTCCTTTGGGAGCCCCGGTCCGACTCGGATTCCAGCGAACTTCCGGGATTCATGTCACTTATCGCGCAAACCCGGTAGTTGCCCGATAAGGAATGTTCCAAATGTTATTCCAAAAAACGCACAATACAGATAACGAACACAATTTTATCGAAAATGTCGCACGATTTCGCTCCGCAGCACGTCCACACTCGGCAAACAACGATGCGACACTGCAATTTAAGATCTGAGTTGGTCACAACACAATGGTTCTCCCCGGTAAGTTTTTGAGGAGTAAATAAGGGTTGCTGTCTGGCCCGGGGGCCTTATTATACCATGGGCTGGGTGGGCGGAGCTCGTCGGGACAGCTTCGTGCTGCCTCAGCGGAGGATACTCCGCTAATGAAGGCGGTGGCGGGGGCAGCATGATTCTGTTGGCGTGACTTGGCGCCATGGTCCTGCTGCTTAGGGGTGAAGGGTGGATCGGGCCAGGGGCTCGACTGGTTTGGCCCCAGGCTGGCCTCGTTGGAAGAGGAGCAGGGACGAAACGCTGCTTCTCCGCCGGGACTTGCGCCTGTTTGTAAATGTAGACTGGGCAAGCCTCGTCAATGCTACGATGAGGCCCACCGCAGTTAGCGCATTTTAGTGTAGCTCCAACGGGGCAGGCGGTGATTTCATGCCCCCAGCGCATCGGGAGCATTTAAAGTCCCGGTGGCAGTTCCCGGAGACATGGCCCCAGCCCTGGCATCGACGACACTGTGTCAAGGTCTTCCGGTTTTTGCGGGTTGCCCACGAAACCCTGACACTGCACACCACCCTGGCCTCGGCGTTAAGCCTTCGGAGGGTTGCCTTGTCGCTAGTGACGACCAGGTAGAGCGGCCTGAAGAGTGTCTTCATTTTGAAAACACTTGTCACCTCCAATCCTTTGTCTGTCAGATCCTCCTTGATGGCAGTCGGATCGACATTCCCCTCCAGGCCCCTCAGGACGAACGCGTGTGTTTTTTGCGGCGAAGGGGCGTAGGTGTGGAACTGGCTCTTGTCCTCCTCCAGGGATCGTTTTACCGCCGCCCAGTCCATAATGGTTCTGCAGTACATGATTAACGAAACCTTCGTGTACTTCAGCGTGAACGGCTGACTGGTGATGGTTTTTAGACCACCAATCAGCATTGTGTGATTGCTGGGTTTTCCAGCGATAACAATTGGCGGCGGCTTTTCTGCCTTCTTGGGCTTGTTTGCAATTGCTGTAGGGCTCTCAGCAATTGCTTCCCGTTCAGTCCCTCAGTTAGAGTTGGGAAGTGTTGGATTGTCATGAACGATTGGCGGCTGGATGGGCGTAAAGCAGTTTTTCAGCGTCGTGGAGGCCTCTGGACCAACAATCAGAGTACTCCACTCCACAGCCTTTCGCGGGACGCCCTACCCCTCTTCTTGGTCCTGGGCCTAAGAAAGTAGCTCCCTTGGGAGCTCTGGTCCGACTCGGATTCCAGAGAGCTTCCGGGATTCATTACACTTATCGCGCAAACCCGGTAGTTGCCCGATAAGGAATTTTCCAAACGTTGTTCCACAAAACGCACAATATAATAACGAACACAATTTCAACTCTATTCCAACTATAAAATATCGCTCGATTCAGCTTCGCAGCACGTCCACACTCTGCAAGCAACGATGCGAAACTTTTATGTTCACTAATGGCTCATAAAGAATACCTTGATGAATCGACCAATTATTTAAAAATATTAAAAATTACACAAGGAAGAGTTGAAAATAAAATTATTCTGAAAGAAATTCTGCCACACCCCTTAAGGACCAAAAGAGGTATTCTAAATATTATTGGTTCGGTATTGAAAGCTATTACCGGAAATCTAGACGCAAGCGATGGCGAACATTACGAAAATGTTATAAAAAATACAACAAAATCAGATTGATGCAGCGGAAAGTATAAAAAACCAAAACTCTATATCTACAAGTGTCATAGACGGTTTCAACTCTATGATTTACAAAAAAAATAAGAATAACTATTTAATCGAAGCAAAAGTTAAACAAATTGGCCTCCTCGTTCAGAAATCAACACATCTTGAAAATAACTATTTTATTCGAGACACTTTAAATGAAATTATTAACATTTATGAAGTTATCGATTCTCTATTCCAAGATATTGAAAACTTTTGAAACTATTGAAACTGTTTAACATTTGCAAAATTAAAAATAATGCATCCCAGCATTATAAAACTAAATGATCTTTCAGAAGAACTTAAAACTCTCGAAAAGCTTATTACTATTATTATAAAAACCTACCACATTAATGAATATGTTTTTCGCGGTCTGCAATATCAGGCGAGCAGGTTAGATTGGTCGGTAAAATCACTTACGTCACCGTCAGCCTTCGTTCGATGAACAACGTGCCTGACCTCCAGACAGTCTATTTTGGTAACAAGCATATAGTCAAGCTTCGGCCTAACAGAAACGTGAAGCCAATACGTGACTGTAAAAGAAGTGCTCGCAATCAAGCGAGATCGATAAAATCTAGAAATTTAACAAAATTCTGGCAAAACTTCCGTGCTCCTACGTTAAATCCGGCAAAAACTCACAAACAAAGCCTCGTGTGGCCGCACACGTGGTAAACGCCATCGAAATGGCGGACTCGCGAGCCCCTAGCCCCGCGCCACTCCATTTCAGTGATTGCAATCTAAGTGAACCGGCAAATTCAGAGCTCCCGAAGTCCCAGGTAAGTGCCTCTGGCGCTACAACACTTTATAAACTCAAGGCCTCACCATACACGCAACGAGCAAGATTAATGTTAAAAAACGAAAACGCAAAATTAAAAAAAACAAACGCTAAACTCCTCCAGCAGCTGGAATTAGCCAACAAAAGGATCATAGAATTATTAGATAAAGTAGACAAGCTACTAATCCAAAGCAACCCCGCGGAATCCTCAAATTCCCCAGAAAAAGCCCCCAAGCCCCAAACCATTTCGGCACCCGAAGCCATGGAAATTGGCAACTTCCGCCCCCCCCCCCCTTTGACAATTAACCCCCCCAGCCTGGAATTTCCCCGAAACCTCGAACAAAACCCTTAAAAAACATCTAGAAGCTGAAGAGGCAAAAACTCTAACAGCAAACTCCGAAAACTCCGGAAACCCAAACAAACCTTCAACTCAAACCCAAATCGCAAGTCCCAGATCCGGCACGGTTCCAATTAACATCAGGAACCCAGCCGACTGGGTCAAAATTCAAAAAATATTAAATATAAACAACATAAAAATTGAAAAGCCCAAAAAACAACTCTCGGGAATCTCCTTTGCTCCGAAGACAACTGACAAGCACAGGAAAATCACGAAACCATTAAAGAAAAATAAAATTGAATACCATACATTCACTCCGAATGAAGACAAAAAACTTGCGTTTATTATAAAGGGTCTGGACGCACAGATGGACATACAAGACATTGAGGAAGAAATCAAAATGTTAGGTTTCCACCCAACCCAAACCCACTTTTACCGGCTGGGAAACTACAAAAAAGTTTCCAATATGGTAAAAGTACTATTACCCCAAACAGAAGCCAAATTCATTGAGACCAAACATTTATTGAATCTGGCAGTCATCATAGAACCCCAAAGGAATTCCAACACCTTCAACCTGAAACACGTCCCCCAGTGCAAAAATTGCCAGAAATTCGGACACTCACTATCAAACTGCGGCGCAAAGCCCATCTGCCACAGATGCGCGGAGCCTCATTTCTACCGGGAATGCCAAAAACACCGGGAAACTCCGGCAAAATGTTGTAACTGCGGAGGGCCTCACCCAGCGAGCTACTTCCCTTCTCCCAAGAACCCCAATTACAAGCTGCAAACCGAGGCAAAAGGGAAACAAACGCTATTTAACAACAAAGTGCAACCGGACACCTCGTTTGCACAAAAAGTGGCAACTGCGGCGGCCTCTACCGCCCCACCGAATCCCTCAAAGCCCACAATTCAAGTAAAACCAAAAATCCCAACCCCAACAACTAAAACCGTCACCCAAACCCCCACAGCCCAAACGTGCCCTCAATCCAAGACCCCCTCTCAACCTCCTCTCAAACCCCAAATCCTGCAATTCCTGCTCCTCTCCGACGAAGAGATCGATGCCAAAATTGCCAATACCGCGACCAAGATATCCCAAAACCCATTCCTCAAAATGCTATGCTGACGCGTAGCATTAATCCCCTAGGTGTCCAGATCGTGTCATGGAATGCCTCATCTTTGTACCCCAAAAAGTACGAATTTGAGGCATACCTACATGAAAACGATGTAGACATCGCTCTCATCCAGGAAACCTTCCTTGTCCCACAAACATCCCTTCACTTGAATAACTACCACACCTACCGTACAGACAGAACCTCCCAAGGTAGAGGCACAGCAATTGTTATAAAACAATCCCTAGGTCAAACCAAAATCCCCCCATTCAACTCCATCATTGAAACCACAGCCATACTCCTGTATATGAATAACACGAAAATCCAAATAATTTCCGCATACAAACCGCCCAATAAAATCACCATATCGGAGGACTATAAAACCCTATTCAATTCCAAACATCCCAGCCTCCTCGCTGGGCACCTCAACAGTAAAAACACGGCATGGGGATGTAAACGATCCAATACAGAAGGCCAAAAACTGCTAAATTACGCAACGAAACTAGACCTTCAAATCCATGCCCCAGAGGAACCCACCCATTTCCACCATCAAACGCCAGACATCCTTGACATCGCGGTATCAAAAAATCTCGCTCTTGATCTGGCAATCTCAAACTCAGACTCCCTTAGTTCAGACCACAACCCTATAAAAATACTACTAAACGAACACTACATACACAACCCGCTACAACCACTAACATACATGATCTGGGACACCCTATCACACTACCTCAACGAACTTACAATCCCAAACAACAAACCCTCACGAACTGAACTCCATTACGAACGCCCTCACGGAAAAAATCACCGAAGCTATGAAAAAATCAACCGCAATAAAAGCAAACACCAACAATCACCCCTTCGGCCTGCCAATACAAATAAAAAACCTGATTAAACTGCGAAACCGCCTTAAGCGACTAGCAAAACAAAATTCAGACACCTATCTCAACTCGCAGGCCAACAAATTAACAAATATTATTAAAAAACAAGGTGCGGAAATAAAAAATAATCGCTGTCAAACTTTCCTCGAAAACCTAGAGCCCGGTGATATTTCGGTTTGGAAATTAGCCAAAAAATTCCAAGGGAAATATAATAATAATACTAACTTTCCCCCCATTCAGAGCAACAACGGACTGGTCTACACCGACAAGGAAAAAGCGGAAGCTTTTGCCGACTAGCTGGAAAACCAGTTCAGGGTAGAATACTCAATGGGCGACGACCTGGACTTTGAGGAACAGGTTGAAAAACACGGACGTCACAAACCACTAACGGAACTAGACGAAAAAATCCCCCCCGTTACGCTGGATGAACTGGAAGACAAAATAAAGGCACTGAAATCCAAAACAGCTCCAGGCATTGACAGAATCCCTAACAGGGTGATGAAAATGCTCCCGGAAACAATATTGCTGCTGCTCCTAACCATCATCAATAGTGCCTTTGCCTTCAGAAAATTCCCGAAAAGCTGGAAAACAGCGGCAGTGATACTGATTCCAAAACCCGGCAAAAATAAAACTTTCCCCCAAAATTGGCGACCAATTAGCCTTCTCCCCACTTTCGCCAAAATTACAGAAAATTTTTTCAAAGAAAGACTCCGGGAAAAACTAGCAGATCACAACGGAATCCCCAACGAGCAATTCGGTTTCATGAGAAATCATGACGCCGAAATGCAAGTGGCCAGACTTGTGGAAGACGCCAAACGGGGTTTTCGGGAAAAAGCCTCCACGGGGGTTATTCTCCTGGACATCGAAAAGGCGTTCGACAAAGTCTGGCACGCGGGACTATCGTGGAAAATGGCAAACTTCTGCAAACCGCAATTTGTGGCAAATTTCCTAAGCCACAGGAAATTCAAAGTGCAAATAAATAACAAGCTAACCTCGCGAAGAACGGCGGAAACGGGAGTCCCACAAGGTTCCCCCTCTCCCCAATCCTCTATAATATTTTCACCCCCGACATACCGAAAGATCCTGTCGCTGAAATCGCCCTGTACGCAGACGATACTTGTATATACTACACCAACAAAAACCCGGCATACGTACACGCAAAACTACAAAAAAACTAAACGAACTGGCAAAATGGACTAACACCTGGAAAATAAAAATTAACACAGAGAAAACACAAGCCCTAATGATCACAAACAAACAGACCAACAAACTGAAACACATAACCCTACACAACAATGATGTCATTGTCTGGACAAAACAAATTCAATACCTTGGAATCACTCTGGACCAAAGACTAACTTTCGCCCCCCACATAAGAAACAAATTAGCCAGAGCAAGAGCGGGAAAAGCCGCCCTTTACCCTCTTCTCAAACTTACCAGCAAGCTATCCCTTAAAAATAAAGTCCTTCTCAACAAACAAAACTTCCGACCCCAGTCCTTTATGGCACCGCCGCCTTTATACAAGCCAGCAAAACAAACCTATCCCAAATCCAAACTTTCCAAAACAAATTCCTCTGATTCATTACAAAAGCGCCCTGATACGTTCGAAACAAGGCGATCTATGAAGACCTGAAAATGGACATCATCAGGCAATTCCTGTCGAAGAAACGTACTAAATTAAAAACGAAAGTGCAAAACCACCAGATCCCAGTGGTAAAACAAACTTTCAATAGGAATATCAGCGATAGTCAAGGCAATCGAGCTCAAATATCTATAACGGCTCCCGCGGAATGGGAACTTCCAAACTAAAATTCCCAAATTAAAACACCCACCCACTCCTCTCTCCCCCACACCCACCCCTTGACCGCTTCAGTGTTCGGTTTATTAGTTTCTTCTTTTTTTTTTCCTTTCTCTCTTTCTCTTTTTTCTCTTCCTTTTTTCCTACAATTTCCTACAAATCCTAATCTAATCCACAAAAAGGGTAGTCGCAGCGAAGTAACAAACTGGCGGCCTATATCACTATCAAACACAATATCCAAGATCCACGCATCGGTGTTGGCTGAGAGACTAGGCGCATGGGCGACAAGAAACAACAGATTGGGCGAGAGCCAGAAGGGATTTCTACAGATGGATGGATGCGCTGACCATAATTTTGTTCTGCAATTCATTATTGCCGACGCAAGGAGGAGCCGAAAACAGTGCTGCGTGGCCTGGCTGGACCTTGCGAATGCATTTGGTTCTATACCCCATCCAACTATATTCCAGACACTGCAATGGGCCGGCCTCCATGATAACTCGATAAACGTTATCTTCGTTAAACTTCGATCAGAAGCAACACTGGCCCAACTCATGCCATTGACATTAAGTATATTTCTTTTTCCTGACTGTACTTTTAATTCATTCCAATATATTCCTGGGTTTTTCAGTCAATTTTATTGTCACTAATTACGTGTCACTAATCACACGTTTCGTCCCGGGTCTACCTATTGGACTCGTCAGTAAGGCTTAGGTAGACCCTGCCTTATACGCCGGACATCGGTTATACGCGTTCGGACGTAAATGTCGAGTCCAATAGGTAGACCCGGGACGAAACGCAGGGCTCATCACATAACACCATAATTAGTGACAATAAAATTGACTGAAAACCCAGGAATACATTGGAATGAATTATAGTACAGTCAGGAAATAGAATATACAATAAATGCTTGGGAAAAAAAGCAGAATGGAACGAGTGGCAGCATCGGCAACACGGGTTGCCAACATCTCACCGCTCAAGATCTACACCAGCTCGGTTCATTTACGTCCGAACGCGTATAACCGATGTCCGGCGTATAAGGCAGGGTCTACCTAAGCCTTACTGACGAGTCCAATAGGTAGACCCGGGACGAAACGCAGGGCTCATCACATAACACCATAATTAGTGACAATAAAATTGACTGAAAAACCCAGGAATATATTGGAATTGACATTAAGGCCGGAGTATAGCAGGGATGCCCATTATCACCAATAATATTCAATCTGGCGATCGAACCAATCCTACACACCATCACAGCCCTTGGGGGCGGGTGCAACCTGGCTGGATGCGAGATTAACACACTGGCATACGCTGACGACATGGCGATAGTCGCTGAAGGTCCACTAGGTCTCCAGCGACTGCTAGACTCGACAACAGAAATGGCAGAATGGGCAGGTTTATCTTTTAACATTAAAAAATGCGCGACCCTGCATATTGACGGTCGACGCAAACAAGCCATCACCACATCATTCTACATTCAAGGTGGTGAGCCAGCAACTTTGGGGGAGCACGATGTCTACGAACACCTTGGAGTTCCCACGGGCTACCACGTAGCGAATTCCGCTGACAAAGTGCTCCAAGCAATGAGGCAGGACTTAGAGAAAGTCAACAACTCTCTACTGGCACCATGGCAAAAATGTGACGCCATCAACACTTTTGTGCTTCCATGCCTCTCCTTCCACCTGAAAAATGCAGTAGTGCCAAAGAGCGAACTCTCCAAATTCGACAGGGAGTTAAAAATTGCCGCAAAAAAATGGCTGAACCTGCCCAAACGAGCCAGCGTGGAACCCCTCTACATGAGCTACAAAATGGGGGGGGGGGTTAACCTCATGCCGATGAGTCAAATGGCCGATATTTGCCAAATGGTACACGGGGCAACACTGCTAGACTCCGTAGCAGTGGGAAACCTGGCCAGATCAATGCTGCAACGGTCTGCAGATCAACGCCTCCGAAGACATGCCACCAACAGCGAGCTAGACAACTACCTTAATGGGTCTATGGCCGGAGACTTCAAAAACGAATCAAACGACATCACCAACACTTTCACTCGGCTGAGGACTACCACAACCCGCTTTAGGAGGAGGCACCCTTATGTCGAGTGGATCTCAGTTGACGGCAAGCTGAAGGTGAGCATCAACAAATCGACAGTTAACACCAAAGACGTGGAGGCTTCCCTGAAAAATGTCACCAGGGAGGCTTACCGGCAACAACTCCTGGCCAAGCCCGATCAGGGCAAAGTTTACCAGGTGACGTCAGCCGCAACCGCACCTAAACACTTTTTGCGGGGCGGAGATTTCACCAGGTTTGCCGAATGGCGCTTTGTCCACAGGGCAAGACTAGACTGCGTCCCACTCAATGGAGCCCAGAGGCATGGGAATGGTGACAAGAGGTGCCGGAGGTGTGGACATGCCAATGAGACCCTGCCGCATGTCCTCAACCATTGCAAACGGCACTTCGTTGCCATAACCAAGCGACACAACGCTGTGCTAGAAAGATTGACCAAGGCATTTAAACCACCTAACAACACAGTGGTCAAGGTCAACAGCACGGTGCCCGGCTTCGCTGACGGACTGCGGCCTGACCTGCTAATTATAAATAATAACATCAAATCGATGACCCTAGTGGACGTCGCGGTCTCATTCGAGAATGGATACCAGGCTTTCGAGGCTACCTGGGCGGAGAAGTTGCGGAAATACAAACACATCGCCGACGACTTCGCCGCCAGGGGATACGACGTCCACATAAATGCATTTATCGTCGGCTCTCTCGGAGGCTGGGACCCAGCAAACGAGAGGACGCTGAGCCGCCAGGGGCTGGGAAGACGCTACTGCCACCTGATGCGACGACTCATGTGCACGGACACCATCCGCTGGAGTCGGGACATCTACGTGGAGCACGTTACCGGCAACCGCCAGTACCAGGAGGCAAATTGAGGCCATCCATCAACTAATCTAAATTGCATCTACCTAACACAGAACTTGGCACTGGCTGCCTTTTCTATTATATTCAACATACACCTTTTCTTTTCTGTGAAAAAGCATTCGCTAATAAAAATTTAATATCCACCAAGCCAACAAGGCTCCAAGAAGGAGCGAAAGTCCGAAAGGACTCGCTCTGAAATAAATGTCCAACACACCATTGTAATATCAGGCTGAAGGCAGTTGACGGGTGACGAGAGTTATTACGTTCGAAACCGGCATGGGGGTGCCTGAGGTTAGGCAGCCCTCGAAATTTGCACTTTTATACTAACAATGATTTCGCTATCTGAATTAGTGCGTTGGCAACCCTACCGGATACCAGGCGTACCAATGGCGGATGGAAGTGATTTAATATACGATTTAAATAACGTAGTACTCGACATTACATAAAATAATTCAATTTGTTCTATTTATGTGTTCCGAACAGTGACAAATCCCACAAAAACGTAAAGGCGCTTCTTTGGACGTAGAGCTGCAAGCATGCGAAGTAAAAGAGCCCAAAGAACAGAAGAGCAACAGCAAGATAATACTAATGTGCGTGAAAGCATAGCGCTATTTCATCAAGCAGAATAAGGAGATGCACGAAATGAATAAAGAAGATTGCAACAAAGACAAGCACTCCGCTTTATAGTTAATAAACGCAGAGCAAATGATCAACAATGCCAACAGGTACATCGATCAATTACATCTGATTCATTCCTGCGTCTAGGATTCCAGTATGAGCCCGATATTCAATACAATGCTCATTCAAAAGTGGTAATTGGTGCTATGGATAAGGAATGCCCACATTGTAATGCTCTTAAATTTAAAAATGAGACAGCCGGGATGTGTTGCGCGTCAGGAAAGGTGCAACTACCAGCAATTGAGACACCACTTGAGCCATTGAACGGTTTACTTATCGGCACGGATCCAAATTCTAACCTGTTCCTGAAGTCAATTCGAACATTCAATTGATCCTTCCAAATGACATTTTTCGGAGCAACAGAAATGGTTAAGAATAGCGCTGTAAATGACCAGCAATTCAATTCAACATTTAAAATCAAAGGCCAAATTTATCACAAAGTGGGTTCATTGCTGCCAATGCCAAACGAACGACATACATTTTTACAAATCTATTTTATGGGCGGTGAGGATGCATGTGTGGACGTACGTTGTGGCTACAATAACCTTGATTCACTTTCTGCAAGACGCATCGTCAGTGAGCTGGACGCTCTATTAAATGAGCACAATGAATTGTTGAAAGTATTAAAATCACATATGCATAAATTACAACATGATAATCACGCTGTTGTCATCAATCCTGATAAAACACCTGCTGGAGAACACATTCGTAGATTTAACGCACCTGTTGTTGACGACGTTGTTGGAATCATGGTTGGCGATCGTACAGCTACACGAGAAATCGTGAGTCGTAGAAGAAATTATAATCTCCATTTCATTGCTGCTACACTCCGTTTATATAACGCTCTCCAATATCCACTAATGTTTTGGAAAGGACAAGACGGATATTGCATAAATATTAAACAGCGAGATCCCGCAACAGGTACTATATACGCATTATAAACTTGATCATTATTCATTTAATCGAAACTTAATTTATTAATCTTAATTCATTAAACTTAGCTATTGTTAACTAATATTTATTATTATCTAATTACAGGAGCGGAAACAAACAAAAACGCATCGGTTGATGATTAGACGTGGTCAGGACAATGTCATTCTACGATGTCATGAGCTTTGTCAACAATTCATGGTTGACATGTACGTGAAGCTAGAGAGCGAACGACTAAGATACTTGCGATTTAATCAACAATAGCTGCGTGCGGAAGAGTACATTCACTTGCGAGATGCTATTGTCAGCAATGTTAATGCCACCGAAATTGGTAACTCTGTCATTCTACCATATATCGTACATATGCAGTCCACGTCATATGCAAGAATACATACAGGATGCTCTAACTTTCGTGCGCGAATATGAACTACCATGTTTATTTATTACGTTCACATGTAATCCAAAATGGCCAGAGTTTACATCGTTGCTATTACCTGGACAAACTGCAATACACCGTCATGACATTACAGCACGTGTGTTCAGACAAAAATTAATGCCTTTAATACGTTTTATTGCAAAATTACATGTTTTTGGCCCCACACGTTGCTGGATGTATTCGGTTGAATGGCAAAAGCGCGGATTACCTTATGCACACATTTTAGTTTGGTTAATCGACAAAATCCGTCCTGAAGAAATCGATAGTGTCATTTCTGCGGAAATTCAAGATCCGTCTACTGATCAATTGCTGTTTGATATTGTTACCGCAAACATGATTCATAGCCCATGCGGTAATCTAAATCGTTCATCGCCTTGGATGGCAAATGGAAAATGTACCAAAAGTTTCCCTAAATATTTCACTAACGATACAATCGCAAATGTTGACGGATACCTAATATATCGTCGAAGAAGTCCCGATAATGGCGGAGAATCATTCGTTAAAAATATCAACAACATAGACATTGATATCAACTCATTCCAATGTATTCCTGGGTTTTCAGTCAATTTTATTGTCACTAATTATGGTGTTATGTGATGAGCCCTGCGTTTCGTCCCGGGTCTACCTATTGGACTCGTCAGTAAGACTTAGGTAGACCCTGCCTTATACGCCGGACATCGGTTATACGCGTTCGGACGTAAATGAACCGAGCCGGTGTAGATCTTGAGCGGTGAGATGTTGGCAACCCGTGTTGCCGATGCTGCCACTCGTTCCATTCTGCTTTTTTTCCCAAGCATTTATTGTATATTCTATTTCCTGACTGTACTATAATTCATTCCAATGTATTCCTGGGTTTTCAGTCAATTTTATTGTCACTAATTATGGTGTTATGTGATGAGCCCTGCGTTTCGTCCCTGGTCTACCTATTGGACTCGTCAGTAAGGCTTAGGTAGACCCTGCCTTATACACCGGACATCGGTTATACGCGTTCGGACGTAAATGTCGAGTCCAATAGGTAGACCCGGGACGAAACGCAGGGCTCATCACATAACACCATAATTAGTGACAATAAAATTGACTGAAAACCCAGGAATACATTGGAATGAATTATAGTACAGTCAGGAAATAGAATATACAATAAATGCTTGGGAAAAAAAGCAGAATGGAACGAGTGGCAGCATCGGCAACACGGGTTGCCAACATCTCACCGCTCAAGATCTACACCAGCTCGGTTCATTTACGTCCGAACGCGTATAACCGATGTCCGGCGTATAAGGCAGGGTCTACCTAAGCCTTACTGACGAGTCCAATAGGTAGACCCGGGACGAAACGCAGGGCTCATCACATAACACCATAATTAGTGACAATAAAATTGACTGAAAACCCAGGAATACATTGGAATGAATTATAGTACAGTCAGGAAATAGAATATACAATAAATGCTTGGGAAAAAAAGCAGAATGGAACGAGTGGCAGCATCGGCAACACGGGTTGCCAACATCTCACCGCTCAAGAACTACACCGGTTCGGTTCATTTACGTCCGAACGCGTATAACCGATGTACGGCGTATAAGGCAGGGTCTACCTAAGCCTTACTGACGAGTCCAATAGGTAGACCCGGGACGAAACGCAGGGCTCATCACATAACACCATAATCAGTGACAATAAAATTGACTGAAAACCCAGGAATACATTGGAATGAGTTATAGTACAGTCAGGAAATAGAATATATTGATATCAACAATCGTTGGGTTGTGCCATATTCGCCTCTGCGAAGCAAAACATGCAATGATCATACCAACGTTGAGTTCTGCAGTTCGGTAAAGAGTATAAAATACATTTGCAAGTATGTGAATAAAGGCAGAGACATGGCTGTATTTCAATTAGAAAATTCCAATGCGAATGCTCCTCCTGCGAATAATAATGATTAAATAACGCTCTATAAAATTGGCCGGTACGTCAGCTCCAATGAAGCGGTTTGGCGTATTTTTGGATTCCCAATTCATAAGCGGGATCCAGCAGTTATTCATTTAGCCGTCCATTTTGAAAACGGCCAGAGCGTATATTTTACGAACGAAACAGCGATTCATCGTGCTCTAAGTCCACGAAAAACTACACTCACCGAATTTTTTGAATTGTGTAATCGCGCGAATGCTTTTGGTGCATTTGCACGGACATTACTCTATTCAAAAGTACCGCGCTACTTCACATGGGCTCAAACAAAAAAATGGATGCCCCGCAAGCAAGGCACACCGATTGATGCATGTCTAAGTTTATTTAAATCAAACACTTTGGGACGTGTATTTACAGTTAATCCAAGGCAGACTGAGTCCCCAGAGTGAGTTAATGTCCCGGGCCCATTATCATTTCAAGATTTACGTAAAGCGAATGGACAACAGTATTCAACGTATAAAGATGCATGCCTAGCACTCAGCTGGCTGGAAGCCGATAACCAGTGGGAATGTATGCTTGCTGAAGCAGCATTGAACTGTGCAGCTCAACAAATTCGTCTGCTGTTCGCTATAGTGTTGACTATATGTTTCCCAGCCCGAGCAAAGGCGTTGTGGAATAATCACAACATCGTACACGGTGCAACGATTTAACGATAGAATTCAGCGACGCTATCTACAATGAAGCATTGATTGCTATTGAGGACCTGTGCATTATCATTGCCAACTTACCACTCAGTCATTTCGGTATGCGTTCGCCAAATCGAAGTAAACCTGATTTAGTAAACAATGAAATTAATAGCGAACTACAATACAATACTGTAGAAATGGCAGGGATTGTAACTAGCAATGTTCCACTAATGAATGCAGAACAAAGAACTATTTACGACCGCAGTATGTTTGCAGTTTCGGCAGGGCAAGGTAGATTCTTTTTTCTCGACGCACCAGGTGGAACTGGCAAAGCATTCCTTATTTCGCTAATTCTCGCCGAAATACGATCAAATAATGGCATTGCATTGGCGGTTGCATCGTCTGGCATTGCGGCAACTTTATTAGATGGAGGCAGAACAGCTCATTCAGTATTTAAGCTGCCACTAAACATTCAAAATAACCCAGACGCAGTGTGCAACATAAAAAAACAATCGTCCATGGCCACAGTGCTGAAACAATGTAAAGTTAGCATCTGGGATGAATGCACTATGGCACACAAACATTCGCTTGAGGCGTTGGACAGGACATTAAAAGATCTTAAGAACAACGACAACCTATTTGGCGGCACTCTGGTACTGCTTTCAGGAGATTTTAGACAAACTCTTCCCGTCATTCCGCGTTCAACGTATGCTGATCACATAAACGCCTGCTTAAAATTATCGCCACTGTGGCCTAATGTTCAAAAATTACAACTGAAAGTAAATATGCGCGTTCAAATTCTTCGAGATCCATCCGCTGAAACATTTTCAAAACAACTGCTAGATATCGGCGATGGAAAAGTTACTTTAGATGAAACTGGATGCAAAAAAATACCGACCGATTTCTGCACAATCATTGAGTCGCAAGATGCTTTCATTGACCACTATTCCCGAATTCACATACACAACTCATTAATCATGAGTGGCTGGCGGAAAGAGCAATTTTAGCAGCAATAAATGTGGACGTCAACGGATTAAATCTCAAAATACAACATTTATTGCCAGGGGACTTGGTGTCATACAAATCTATTGACACAGTTTGCGATGCCACCGAAGCTGTAAATTATCTGGCAGAGTTTTTAAACTCATTAGATATACCAGGCATGCCGTCCCATAATTTACAACTGAAGGTTGGATCCCCGGTTATTTTGCTTCGTAATTTCAACCCACCACGGCTGTGCAACGGTACGCGATTGGTTATTAAACAATTAATGAAAAACGTTGTCGAAGCGATCATTTTAAATGGAAAATTTCGAGGTGAAAATATATTATTACCACGGATCCCTATTTACCCACAGATGTGCCAATTCAATTTAAACGTCTTCAATTTCGTATAAGATTGGCATTTGCGATGACTATCAATAAGTCTCAAGGCCAAACAATGTCTGTTTGCGGCTTAGATTTGAGCACACCATGTTTTTCACCGAAACCATCCAGTTTGTTTGTGTTAGCTAAAGATGGGATAACAAAAATAGGTTTTTAGTAAAATTATTATAATTATTGTATTGTGTTATTTGTATATTCCATCGCGCTCCATGCCTCTTCCATTCATATATCCCACATCCCCACCCATTGACAATAAGATAAGTAACTTTTTAACTTTTTGTACCTTTTACTAAAATAACCCTAGGACCCCTGAACAAGGGCTCCCTCAAGGTTCCCCGCTCTCACCGTTTCTCTACAATATATACTGCCATGACATATACAATTACAACTTACCAGACAAAAATCAAATCGACAGATCGGCATACATATTACAATACGCAGACGACACGGCACTTATTGTACATGACAAAACTACTGAGAGAGCAGCTCAAAGACTCCAAACACTAACAAACAACACAATGACATGGTTTTATAAATGGAGACTAACACCAAACGCGTCAAAAAACCAACTTCTGCTCACAAACTACAGACTCAACGCTGACTCCCCTACAATAACTGCAGACGGCCAAACGACACAACCAAAAAACTACGTAAAATATCTTGGAATCACAATTGACCACAAACTTAAATTCACTAAACACATACGAAACATCAGGGCAGAAACAATAAAGAGAACAAAACACTTCCGATCACTAACCTACAAAGACAGAGGAATTAGCACAAACACCGCCACAAAATATATAAAGCTATTTGTAGACCCTTGCTAGACTTTGGACATCTACTCATGACCAACGGAACAGAAAGGACAAAACGTTATACACAAACAACAGAGCAAATTGCACTAAGACTAATAACACGAAGCAGACACCCCCAAAACCCACTACACAACCACCCCACCCAACTACTATACGAACGCACAAACATGACAAAGATCTCGGAAAGACTCATACAGCTACAGACAAAAAGGACAAACAACCCCTACAACTGGACCATACTGAATCCCCTTTGTCTTACAAGACCAACCAGACAATCCCGCTTCCGTTTCCCTACATTAACGCTACTCGAACACTTACAAACGCAACGGACTAGTGGACAATAAAATAATTTCTTCTTGCCACTGAAATCTTATTTATTTAATAACATTGTTAACCTAGAATGGGAGAATTTTCATATTTGTTTTTTATTTAGATTGGGACTGCATGTATTAAACAAGGGCGGAAATACCGATAGGTCGATAGCCTTTTTTAGAAATAAAGATGTTTACTACTACTATTGTTAACCTAGAATAGGAGAATTTTCATATTGGTTTTTTATCTAGATTAAGACTGCATGTATTAAACAAGGGCAGAAAGACCGATAGGTCGATAGCCTTTTTTAGAAATAAAGATGTTTACTACTACTAACCCTAGGAATAATTTATATGGCAATACAACGTTTGCCGGGTCATATAAAATGTTGTAGATATATAAATAATAATTTTATATTATTATTTATAAATCTACAACGAAAGAACTCTTGGTTTAGTAAAATACATCAAACTACACATATACAATTAGAACAAATGAAATAAGGCCTTAATCGCCTACTCTGACTGCGGGGAGCTTCATGGGTGAACCGAGAAGCTCATTCGAACTGCAGCCGGTCCCAATCCCGGATAAAAGAGGAGGAACCTCAGGTAAGGCTAGCGACCCTCCAGAGGGTAATATAGTGCTCAAAGAAACGATAACATAGCCTCGGACACGACAGGAAAAAACGATGACGACTAGGCATGAAATGGAAAACGATTATGACAACAGAACCAAAAAAAACCACTCAGGATTGAATGCTGGAATGTAACACCGCTGAACAACAAAGATCAAGAAGTACTTCTAGAAATAAAACGATATAACATACATTTTCGGAAACCAAAAAGAAAGGCAAAGGCAACCCAAAATATGGCGAATACACCTTAGTCTGTAACGGCAATGATAAGAACGAAAGAGCAACCTCCGAGGTCGGTCTAGTCATTCATGAGAGGCTGCAAAACAACATCCACAATACAAAATATGTTTCCGATAGAAATATATATAGGTGACCATCAGTCTACAAAAAGCCAAACACACACACCTAGTGAGCGTCTATGCTCCAGCTGCTGGCTAACCGAAAAACGAAATAGATAAATTCTATTAGAACATCCAGGCGGTTCTAGATAACATCCCAATACAAGATGAGGAGATAATACTGGGAGACCTTAACGCTCGAATTGGAAACAAGGTAGTACCCGGTGTTAAAAACCGATTCAACGAAGAAAGTAACAACGAAATCCGAAGAATGGTTAACTCGGATATGCGCTATTAACGAATTAAGAATTAATAACACATATTTCCTTCACAAACTACAGCCCAGGTTAACATTCAAAAACTCGAGGCCAGACATCAGTGATTCATTGCATAATTACAAATAAAAACAATCACCCAAATAGAACCCAAGACGTCAAAGTCTTAACATCTGCAAACCCGGGAACCAATCATAACTTAATACCGGCTAAAATAACTGCCAACGTTCAATACACTTAAAAACAAACACCCGTTAAAGTAAGCAAAATAAATATTGAATCACTTACAGTCCCATCAACAAAACTCATACACCAACAAAGACTCAATAATTAAATAGATATTAACCACATTGTAGAAATCGATAACGATGAAAATGCCTGGAAAGAATTAAATCAAACATACTCAAAGCCGCCGAAGAAGCTGTTGGAAGAAGAACATCAAATAAATCTACGAAACCAAACACGAAACCATGGTTTACTAAGTAAATCAAAGAACTAGCAAACGAAAAGCGCAAAGCATACCTGAAATACAGATCACAAACCTTAACACTGGATGAATAGAAAGCCGTAAGAAATACAACCAGCAACAAAATCCAATTTATTAAAAGAGCACATTGGGAAAGTCTCTCGGCAGACATGGAACACGACCTTTACGGAGGACAGAGCACGAATAGGAAAAAACTAATCAACGAACATATAAACATGACGAATATTGCACTTAACGATTGGGAAAAAGCACTTCTGTCAACTCTATTGCGATGACATAGATGCAGTGTCCGATGAGAGACTGAAAGAAACGATCATCAAATTGAAAAAACGCAAGTCGAATAGACGAAATATCCAACGAATTACTGAAGCACGGAGGGAACACACTATCCAAAGAACAACACGTTAGTTAACTCTTTAACAAAATCATAGAATCCAAAAAATACCAAACGATTGGAAAGCAAGCATAACCATTCCAATATTCAAGAAGGGAACCAAAAAAGACCAAGAAAACTATCGAGGAATTACGCTATTAAGTTCAGTACTAATTCAATCCAATGTATTCCTGGGTTTCAGTCAATTTCATTGTCACCAATTATGGCGTTACGTGATGAGCCATGCGTTTCGTCCCGGGTCTACCTATTGGACTCGTCAGTAAGGCTTAGGTAGACCCTGCCTTATATGCCGGACATCGGTTATACGCGTTCGGACGTAAATGAACCGAGCCGGTGTAGATCTTCTTCCAGGTAAAACGATCCCTGGAAGAAGACAAAAGCAAGTTTCACACCTACGCCCCTTCGTCAGAAAAAACGCACGCGTTCGTCCTGGGGTGCCAGGAGGGGAATGTCGATCTGACTGCCATCAAAGAGGATCTGGCAGACCAAGGACTGGAGATGAGAAGTGTCTTCAAAATAAAGGCACTCTTCAGGCCGCTCTACCTGGTCGTCACTAGCGACAAGGCAACCCTCCGACAACTGAACGCCGAGGCCAAGGTGGTGTGCAGTGTCAGGGTTTCGTGGGAAACCCGCAAAACCGGAGGACCCTGACACAGTGTCGTCGATACCAGGGCTGGGGCCATGACTCCGGAACTGCCACCGGGACTTTAAATGCTCCCGATGCGCCGGGGGGCCTGAAGTCAGCGCCTGACCAGTTGGAGTTACATTAAAATGCGTTAACTGCGGTGGGCCTCATCGTGGCTTTGACGAGGCCTGCCCAGTGTACATATTCAAACAGGCGCAAGCTGTCGCGACGAGCTCCGCCCACCTAGCCCATGGTATAAATGGGAACGCGGTGGCCATGCTGGGCAGCGTGCTTGTGTAAAATTAGTAAGATGCCCATTCTAGCAGCCTGCTAGCATGGAGAGAATGAGAGGTGAAGGCATACGGATGCCAGAGCTGAACCATTCTTAAAGAAGACCACAAGTTTTAAAGGATAACTCCCGGAAACTTGCCGTCAAAAATGGGGGTTTTTTAGTTGGTAGAAATCCGACACTACCCGGTGTCACGGGACACTGGGTGTCTTCGAGAAGATTTTTATCCTCCAGCCGCCGCCGGGCAAACAAAAAAAATGCTGGGCAGTGTCCAGCGGGAATTTGCCGAGCTGTCGTCGAAGATCAACTTGGAGGAGGTGATCAAGGCGGTAAGATTTTACAGCGCTGCATTGAGGGGTTGCGTCTCGAAGACAGACAAATTCCTAGTCCCAGCGCAGTTCTTCAATGAAGATATTAACAGCTTCGATTTTTAAGTATTGATATTATCGTTGCGTATATTTTCCTGACTGTACTTTAATTCACTTCAAAGTATTTCTGGGTTTCAGTCAATTTTATTGTTTATTATTCAAAATGTTACAAATACGTTTCGGTGTCTTTCTCCACCATCATCAGTTTGTCTAAAATATATATTTACAGTTATCAATTTAAATAAAAAACTTTCACCAAATTTCACATATTAAAATACAAATCACACACACATTAAAAAGTACATTAAGAACATTGGTTTTCAGGTGATGAGTCAGGACAAACATGTCCGGGAAAAGACTAGAATCTATTGTTTAGAAATTTAAATTTAACTTACGTGTCTAGTTGTTTCTACCTTCACATTTGACTGGACATTGAATTCCCTATTTTACGCGACATCGAGCGGGAGAACAAAAAAAACTGTTTATACTTCGCCTTTTCTTTGAAGCAAAGCAACACAAAAATAAAAAGTGTTTTGAAACCACATAATATTACTATAGCGGAAAAAACTAAAAACAACTTGGTGAAAGCATGTTTTACAAAATTTAAAGCGATAAAGTTGGACACACCTAACGTAATATACAAGATTGACTGTTTGAACTGTGACAACACATACATAGGTCAAACAGGACTATATTTAAAAAAAAGAATATACGAACATAAATATAGCTTAAGAAAGGTTAACGAAAATGGAACAGCATTAGCACAACATGCACAACAAAAGTTACATTGTTTTGATTTCGATAACTGAAAAATTTTGATCAATGAAAACAACTATAATAAGAGAAGAATCCATGAAATGATACAAATTAAAACACATCAGAATGCAATGAATTTTAGATCAGACACAGACAATCTTAGCTCCGTGTTTCACACACTAATTAAATGATCGCATGCATGAACTGATTGGACGAGGTAAGTGAAATATAAACACCTGATATTGAGGAATTGCAGATCAATTCCAAGAATGCAAAGAAAAGGCGAAGTATAAACAGTTTTTTTCGTTCTCTCGCTCGATGTCGAGTGAAATAGGGAATTCAATGTCTAGTCAAATGTGAAGGTAGAGTAGTCAAATGCTAAATTTCCGCATACAGGAATTTTACCTGGGCGGAAAAATTGCGAAACTTATCTCCCCGTGACAATTCTTTGTGGAAACTGTCGAGAAGCCTGCGAAAAGGCTACGAGCAAGTCCCCGCTCTTGAAAAAGAGGGGCGGAGTTACATTACCAGCAGCGACAAATGCGAGCTGCTCGCCGACTTTTTGGCAGAAGGACACAAAGTCCAACCAGCCCTTCAGGATAACCAAATGGAAAGACAGACCGCTGTTTTCGTAGAACGGAAGTATCCTATACCACCCTCGATTTTGCATTTCTATATAACAATCCCGTCGGAGATACAATCGTGTCTTCGGCGACTCCCTAGCCGAAACGCCCCCGGGCCAGACGGCATCCCTTATTTACTCCTCAAAAACTTACCGCGGAAAACTATTGTGCTAATAGTACAAATAGTCAACGTAGTCCTTAAATTGCAGCACTTCCCACAAGACTGGAAAAACGCTGTAATAATTCCTATCTTAAACCCGGGCAAAAACCCGACTGATCCCGTCTCTTGTAGGCCAATTTCCCTCCTAAACTCCCTCGGCAAATTCACCGAGAAGGTTATCCTATCGAGTCTACAGGCAGCAGCCGAGCTTCGAAGTTAAATCCCTGATCAGCAGTTTGGCTTTCGAGCAAGACATAACACAACGCTGCCAACTGCTAGGATCGCAACGGGTGCCTATGCAGCATTTAATAAGCTTCAAAGTACGGTAATGCTGCTTCTCGATATGGAAAAGGCCTTTGACACAGTTTGGCACACAGGCCTGCCCTACAAGTTGTTTGCCGTACATTCACTGCCACTCTACCTAGTTTCCCTTATAGCGTCTTACCTAAAAAACCGTACCATCCAGGTGAAAGTGGAGAATTCCACTTCTGCCAAAAGACGCATCGCGCCAGGAGTACCACAAGGTTCAGTGATTTCACCGTTGCTATATACATTGTTTACAGCAGACATTCCAAAACTTCCCACTACAAAAATAGCACAATACGCGGATGATACGGCTATCTACACATCGTCGTTCTATGCTCAGGCTGCGAAATTTCGCATTTCACATCACCTGAGTTTGTTGACGCCGTATTTCGATAAATGGCAACTTAAAGTGAATCCCAGGAAGACAGAACTTATTATCTTTTCGCGCAAATTTACTAACAATAAAATCCTATCGCCACTCATGGTCCAAAATACTCCAATCCAGCCAGTAAAAGAGGTGAAATACCTGGGATTCAAACTAGACGCCCGACTTAATTTCAACAATCATGTTGACTATGCTGTACAAAAGACTTTCATGGCCCGAAGAAAGTTGTACTCTCTTCTGGCGCCAAATTCATTTCTGTCCCCTCAAAACAAACTTCTGCACTACACCTCCACCATAAGGCCCATACTGACCTACGGCTCCCCTATCTGGCACTCTGTCTGTGATTCCACGAGACGGGGTGTTCAAAGGACCCAAAATAGATTCCTGAGAGGCGTCCTATCGGCTGACAGATACACCAGAATAATCGAAATTGCACGAAGCTTTAGGGATGGCCTCTATAGCCTACTATATAGATACCACCGCTGAAAAATTTTGTCATAGCGGAGTGCAAGGCTCAGTCCTTACGCGAAATATCATTCAAGTAAGAGCAAACGATCGCCCAACCCATGGTCCCCTGTATAAGCGACTTCCCATATTTTATGAGGATTTTGTCCCTGACAGTACGTGACGACAAAGAAACATTGCCTGCCAGTTACAGACAGTCGTTTCTAGCAGGCTGGAAACGCACAAATCCAACATAACGTGACTTGACGTGTTCGTCCTGCCTCGTTCTGGTTGGTGTTGGCTTGTCCTTGCACCGATCGGGGCGGAGGCGGATGGATTTGGTCATCAAGTGAAACTACCGGCCGTTAACGCCACGGCTGATAGTATGAAACTTAAAGGTCGAAGCAAAAAGGGTTTTTGGCTTCCTTTCAGGAAGACCTTTTTTCCTTAATGAATGACCTTCGAATAGAACCAAAACCGCCACTTCAAGACTATCTCCTGCCGATGTCGTGCGTATGGCTAGCTCGGGAATGTCCATGTTAGGGCACTGCCCGGGTAATGGACGACTTAGCGCGCCTATTTAGATCATGGGCAAAGAGCAACCGGCCGAACATCTGGCCAGATATAGGAGTTGACTTATGTTTTCTTTTTTTTTTTACTTTGTTTGTGTTATTTAACTATCTATCTATCTATCCCAGATGCAACTCTAAGAAAGGTAGAAGAAGTAGAAGAAATAAGGCAAACGAAAAAATAAACTTACCTCGTCAGCTTTCTATTTGTTTGAATTACTATTATTTCCATTATATAATCTAACAAAAACAGCAATAATGCTTCAATTTCAGTGGTAAAATTTGAACTATACGGAATAAGAACTTGCTTTGTTTTATTATATTTTTAGCACCTGTGCGTGTCTGAAGATAGAGTATTTTCGATCATTGAGCGCCGTCTTTAGATTTATATAATAGAGTTACGATACCTACTTCTGGTACACTTTTGTTCTCCACCTGCTTCACATATGTTCCTTGACGAACTTCGCTTTCGCACTGAACAAGATCTTGAGAAAAAAGAAAAAGAAAGAAAATAACTTGGAATTGACTGCACCATTCTCAGTGACTTCTTGATTAGTCGACTTTGTGTTTCCCATTGCTCAAATTCTCAGTGAATCCTAAAATCATAACACATTTCTGAAGTAAGAACTGTTTTACCTTTTGCTATTATATAAATATTTTTTTTTGCTTTGCCGATTGGCAGGATCGCCATGTAAAGGAACACACTTGCATCATTTACGTTTGTTTCTACTCTGATAATTTTTGGATCCACAGTACCCCACTTTACATTATGCTTGCTTGCATTAATGGTACTTGTTTGCGCCCATTTTTATCTGGATCATTTTATCATTGTTACGTGGATCAGGTTTTATCTCGTAATTCCGTCAGACGTTCCTTAACCTTCTGCCCTTCTAGCGGATCTGAAGCCTGAAGCAGTCAAGTTTCATTCACTCATTCGAACGCTCTCGAGCAATAAAATCAATTTTCGGAACACTTGCAACGTTTTATTACAACCCGAAGAGGAAGCGTGCAAGTGTCTTTCAGTTCATACAGTCCACTCCGTTTGAAACGATTCAGCGTAACCGACTACCGACCACATTTCTTTGGGTTTAAAGGGTAGCAAGCGCGCACAGTACTTAATCATGTTAATATGTCAGCAAATATTAATTAACTATTAACCAATAAGCTCAATCCTTATAACATACGTACATCGATCTCAACCTAAATTAATAATAGAAATATACATCTTTGTGGGTGCACGTTATAGTTACACCATAACTGGTTCCATTAATATTTAACTAATGATGGTTACAGAAATAACTTCTTCAAGCTTCAAGAATGAAACACGTGTAGTCGACTGCAGCAAAATGCTATAACAATTGCCTAGAGGGAGCCAATCTTCTGACCCAGGCGGTTTTTTAAAACGTCAAGCGCGCCATACAGTATCGTTTCAATTTAAATAATATTTCTACATTACAGAGGCGTAACATGCCGCCGCCTTTGCAAGGTGCGGCTTTGAAAGCAAAAATTTCCACAACATACACTATGATAGATAACAACATGAGCACAACATTGCTAATTATTGCAATCATGTTGAACTTTCTCCTCTTCATTGGGCATCAAGCAAATCTTGGTGATTGCTCGTTTGTATGTCTCGGTACTGGTGTGAATGGACGAACGCGGACAATTCCATCGGACCCAGGATGAACATCGATGATTGGTACCATATGCCAATATAGTGCTGGCCGATTATCCTCTTTGATTAAGACCTAATTATTTTACGATTTTTTGTTTTACCATCTTTAAGCTCGAAATGACCAGCGCAGTCAACACCGCACGAAGAAAATATTTTGGATGGAGTTACACATGAGGCCATTTGTTGAGTTAAGTTAGGAGGTTTAGCTTTGAAACAAGCTAAGCATTTTCTTATAATGCTCTTGACGATTTGTTTACCAGCCAATGGCCAAAAACTTTGCCACACTTGAGATAAGGTACCCATTAAACATGACTGTAAACTTCGGATATGCTCATGGCGAATAATTAAGTAAGTGAAAGGTTATATATCGCCCCCGACTAATACGAGAAGCCATTGAAATCTACAAACACGACGACAATTTCAACAGAAAAGAAGAGACAATGGCGCTGAACAGGATATGGTTTCCAGCACTCACCAACGCAAAAACAGCAAGAAAAAGCAACAGCTCAGGACAGGAGAGAGAATCCAGTACACCGGAGGATAGCAACAGCCAACAGAATGCGCAGACTCCGATGATACAGGCCACGTCATCACAAACAACGTATTCGCAACCGGTGCATAAATACGGACTGCGCCCGAGGAGTCGCATCAGAACAGTGTAAGCGTTCAAGCAAACCACTTCTGAAGATGCAAGCCGCACGTGCTTGCGAAACGTCAAGAAGAAATTCTACCGAACGACGGCCTAAAAACCCGAAAACTCACTTGTTTCAAGGAATGGCCTCGAAAGTCTGTCTCTTTGATAAAGTGAAAGGTTGTTTGTTAGGCAACACGGCTGGATGTTTCTGATTATATGAAAGATTTATCTTGCCTAGCCTTCCACCTACCCTAATGTTTCCATCTTTGTCCAAAAAGGGACTGAGAGAACTTAATCGAGGGACTGGGTATATTTGCATCCTTTGATAAATTGAGACATTTAAGTTTTCGTGAAAACGCTTCTATTTGAGCCAGTTTTGTAAGGGTTACCATGGAGTTGCTCAGCTCCTTCGGTGTCAGATTACCGATTAATCTTGATGTCGAAATCTTTTTGGAGACTGCCATTAAATTATTTGAAAATGTTAAATTGTAGGCAAATATCCATTGTAATTAGGAAAGTGTAGAGAACCTCGAAACAAAATCTCATTGTATATTGAAAGTTACAGATACTAGAGATTTTAAGTCAAGCATATGTTCGCTTGAATGCGCATATTAGGAAATGTGTGTCATTTGAGTTGTTAGCTCCTTGTGCTACAGTTCTGGAGGACCAGTCTACCATCAATGTGAGAATTTCAACTCACTGTGAGTGGTTCTCCGTGAAACTAGATCTGCAGGATTTGCAGCTGAAAAGACATGTTACCAATTATTTAGAGCTGTTAACTGGATGACTTCCGAAGTGCGATTTGCAACAAATGTCTTTAAAGTGCTTGGCTCTCGCGAAAGCAATGACAATACTATAGTGGAGTCAATATAGCAGTATTAATCTTTCATAAATATATTCAATACTCAATATATTCTTCTTGACTAATCTTGCCATTAAGACAGCTCCGCATAACTGAAGCCACGGGTGAGAAAAGCGGCTTATTTGGTTGTCAATCGGTTTCGTGTGCGGAGCAGAAAACACACGTCACTCACACACACAGACATGGGCCGTAATTAACCCAGATATGCCTGATTAATTTTTTCAAATTCAATTTAAAAACCAATAATATTGTGAACTCCAGCAGTGCCATTGTGAAAAAGAATCATTTTAGACCATGACATGGGTGTTCGGTTATTCGCACAGTAGGAACCTTTATTTAAATCCTACAAAAGTACTATCCACATTTACGTCTAAGATTTATGATAAGTTATAAAAAATGTAATATGTAAGGCTTCATTGGATTTAATGCAAATAACAGAGACAGCTTTGTGCCATATTCTGGGTCGAGTCGGTTTATCTTGCGTACCTACATAATGGCCAAGTTCGTCAAACCGTTAATCAGCATTTTCAAGCAAAGATGGTTTAGATCTTTTGTGATAATCACTCTGCTTTTAATTTGTTTCTAGAAGAGCTTTAGCCACCCTTTTTCGAAAAGTAAGATGATCCAACTTGCCATTTTCAGTTTTATTGAGCAAAAACCAGCGATTTTAACTGCTAGATCTAGAACGTGGGTGATCAATGGAAAATATCATTTTTTTTCTGATCGCGGTTCTGTATAAACTAAAGTTCTGGTCGCTGCGATCGACGCCGCCCATGTATTAATTATAAACTATTACATTTTGGGGTTGATCAATATTTATTCGTTTTCATCGGCACGTGAAAATCGAGATACAGCATGAATTTTTTGTATTCCATTGAAGTTTGATACGATGTTCACAATATTACTATCATTCTCAGTTGCAACTATGATTGACTTTTTGTTAATTGATCGGAAATCGATTTATCATCTTTAGATTTTTTTAAAGACTTTGTTCGCAGGCAATGTATAGTTACCTCTTCAGTTTTCACGTAATGTGTCCGTCGCCTTTATTTTTCTTTTCGACAGTTCCTCCATGAGAGGAATAGTCGAAAAGCATAGAGACAAATGGGACGCATTTTGAACACTTACTTCAGTTAATAATAACAAGGCTAGATTTTATTTTCTCATACGTAATACTTTTAATAGAATCAGTTTTATCAATACAAACTACAAAAAGTGCTTTATCTCCAAAGCCGTAAGAGATCTTGAGAAAAAAGTATACATTTTTTGAAGCAAAAAAATGGGTTTGTATAACTGCTTGATCATTTTAATTTGGAATATTTTTTGAAAAGAATGGTGGTCACCGTGTGGTACCACTAGGCTATAATTAAACTACATTTTACTTTAATCCAAAAGAAATTCCAGGGTTCCAGTAAATTTTATTGTTTATTATTTAAAATGTCACAAATACGTTTCGGTGTCTTTCTCCACCATCATCAGTTTGTCTAAAATACAAATTCACAGCCATCATTAATTTTTAAAAAAATCAAAATTCACATACTAAAATACAAATTACACACATATTAAAAAGTATATTAAAAACAATAGTTTCACAGGTGATGAGTCAGGACAATCATGTATGGGAAAAGACTAGAATCCATTGTTCAGATATTTAAATTTAACTTACGTGTATGGCTGTTTCCACCTTCACATTTGACAGGCTATTGAAATCCATAATTTGTTCAATATCGAGCGAGAGAATAAAGAAACTGTTTATATTTCGCTTTTTCTTTGCATTCTAGGAATATCAGTTGCTCTGCAATTGAGCCTCCAACACTGCCCAACAACATCGTAGGGACTGAACGGGAAGCAGTTGCTGAGAGCCCTGCGGCAACTGCAAACAAAACCAAGAAGGCAGAAAAGCCGCCGCCAATTGTGATCGCTGGAAAACCCAGCGATCACACAATGCTGATTGATAGTATAAAAGGAATCACCTGTCAGCCTTTCACGCTGAAGTACACGAAGGCTTCGTTAATCGTGTACTGCACCAGCATTATGGACTGGGCGGCGGTGAAACGATCCCTGGAGGAGGACAAGAGCCAGTTCCATACTTACGCCCCTTCGTCGGAAAAAACCCACGCGTTCGTCCTGAGGGGCCTGGAGGGGAATGTCGATCCGACTGCCATAAAGCAGGATCTGGCAGACCGGGGACTGGAAGTGAAGAGTGTCTTCAAAATGAAGACAATTTTCAGGCCGCTCTACCTGGTCGTCACCAGCGACAAGGCAACCCTCCGAAGGCTTAACGCCGAGGCCAGGGTGATGTGCAGTGTCAGGGTTTCGTGGGAAACCCGCAAAAACCGGAAGACCCTGACACAGTGTCGTCGATGCCAGGGCTGGGGTCATGTCTCCGGGAACTGCCACCGGGACTTTAAATGCTCCCGATGCGCTGGGGGGCATGAAATCACGGCCTGCCCCGTTGGGGCTACATTAAAATGCGCTAACTGCGGTGGGCCTCATCGTAGCTTTGACGAGGCTTGCCCAGTATACATTTACAAACAGGCGCAAGTCCCGGCGGAGAAGCAGCGTTTCGTCCCCGCTCCTCTTCCAACGAGGCCAGCCTGGGGTCAAACCAGTCAAGCCCCTGGCCCGATCCACCCTTCATCCCTAAGCAGCAGGACCATGGCGCCAGGTCACGCCAACAGGACCATGCTGCCCCGCCATCGCCTTCATTAGCGGAGTTTCCTCCGCTGAGGCAGCACGAAGCTGTCCCGACGAGCTCCGCCCACCCAGCCCATGGTATAAATGGGAACGCGGTGGCCATGCTGGGCAGTGTCCAGTGGGAATTCGCCGAGCTGTCGTCGCAAATCAACTTGGGGGAGGTGATCAAGGCGGTAAGATTTTACAGCGCTGCATTGAGGGGTTGCGTCTCGAAGACGGACAAATTCCTAGTCTCAGCGCAGTTCTTCAATGAAGATATTAACAGCTTCGATTTTTATGCCCTGATTTTGCCAACTGTGCCCTATGAGGATAGGAGAATGGAACTCATGCGGACTCCGGAGTCGTCTCGGTGAGTTTGTGCACTTCCTTCGGACCGAGGATATCGACGTGGCGTTGATTGTCGAAACATGGTTGCGCCCCGGAGATATACTTAGGATTCGGGGGTACAGGCTCGAACGTGCCGATAGGCCCGGTTTAAGGGGAGGGGTGGCCATAGCGGTCAAAACGTCAATTCCATACAGGAGCCTGCCACTCAGGCAGTCAGCAATAGAGAACGTCGGCGTTGAACTTCCTGATGGAGTTTTGATCTACTGTGGCTATTTCTCCACCGTACGCTTACAGGCCGCTGATGTCGATCCATTCTTCATAAACACCAATAGGGTGTTGCTAATGGGAGATTTCAACGCCCGCCATCCACTGTTCAATAACCCTGGACATAAAAACGCAGCCGGCAATTTTCTAGCCGACTACGTTCGCGACAATGGCCTACTCGTTATGCCCACTTCATCCCCAACGCATTACCCGAACAGTGGAGGGAATCCATCCTACCTCGACTTCGGAATTGCCAAAGGACTCACCAATCTCACGGAGATGGTGGTTATAGACGCCCTCAGCAGTGACCATTTGCCCATTTACCTCGACATTAGGGATTTAAAGCGCACACAAACTAACGACTTTCGATATTCATACAAAAATTTCGATTTTGGCGAATATCGAAAAAGACTACAAGACCTGACGTGTATTCCGGGCCAGATTGATACTGTCGAAGCTCTAGAGCATGCGGTAAAAGGTTTGACCAGGAATATACAACGGACACAGCAAGCTTTGGCCAAAAAAGTTCCGAACAGACCGCGGCGCGACAATCTTCCTGAGGAAATTCTGGACCTTATTAAGGCGAAAAATCGAATCAGGAAGCGTTGGCAGCGATTCAGGCAATCTGCCGATCGCATAATGGCAGCAGAGCTTGCACGAGACATACAGCGCGAAATCTCCGCATACAGGAATTATACCTGGGCGGAGAAACTGCGAAATCTGACTCCCCGTGACAATTCCCTGTGGAAACTGTCGAGAAGTCTGCGAAAAGGCTATGAGCAAGTCCCCGCTCTTGAAAAAGAGGGGCGGAGTTATATTACCACCAGTGACAAGTGCGAGCTGCTCGCCGACTTTTTGGCAGAAGTACACAAGGTCCAACCAGCCCTTCAGGATAACGAAATTGAAAGACAGACCGCTGTTTTTGTAGAACGGAAGTATCCTATACCACCCTCGATTTTGCATTCCTATATAACAACCCCGTCGGAGATACAATCGTGTCTTCGGCGCGTCCCTAGCCGAAAAGCCCCCGGGCCAGACGGCATCCTTTATCTACTCCTCAAAAACTTACCGCGGAAAACTATTGTGCTAATAGTACAAATGGTCAACGCAGTCCTTAAATTGCAGCACTTCCCACAGGACTGGAAAAATGCTGTAATAATCCCCATCTTAAAGCCGGGCAAAAACCCGACCGAACCCGCCTCTTATAGGCCAATTTCCCTGTTGAACACCCTCGGCAAATTAACCGAGAAGGTCATCCATTCGAGATTACAGGCAGCAGCCGAGCTTCGAAGTTTAATCCCGGATGAGCAGTTTGGCTTTCGACCAAGACACAACACAACGCTGCAAACTGCTAGGATCGCAACGGATGCCTATGCAGCATTTAATAAGCTTCAAAGTACGGTTATGCTGCTTCTCGACATGCAAAGGGCCTTTGACACAGTCTGGCACACAGGCCTGCTGTACAAATTGTTTGCAGTGCATTCACTGCCACTCTACCTAGTTTCCCTGATAGCGTCCTACCTAAAAAACCGTTCCATCCAGGTGAAAGTGGAGAATACCACTTCTGCCAAAAGACGCATCGCGGCAGGTGTACCACAAGGAACAGTGATTTCGCCGCTGCTGTATACATTGTACACAGCAGACATTCCAAAACTTCCCACTACAAAAATAGCACTATACGCTGATGATACGGCTATCTACGCATCGTCTTTTTATGCTCAGGCTGCGAAATCTCGCATTGCACATCACCTGAGTTTATTGACGCCGTATTTTGACAAATGGAAACTTTAAGTGAATCCCAGGAAGACGGAACTTATTATCTTTTCGCGCAAATTCACTAACAACAAAATCTTAGCACCACTCGTGGTCCAAAATACTCCTATCAAACCAACAAAAGAGGTGAAATACCTGGGATTCAAACTAGACG
Organism: Dendroctonus valens; assembly: GCA_024550625.1. Taxonomy (NCBI): domain Eukaryota; kingdom Metazoa; phylum Arthropoda; class Insecta; order Coleoptera; family Curculionidae; genus Dendroctonus; species Dendroctonus valens. The sequence goes on from JAJTJO010000368.1 coordinate 57,507, forward strand.
CCCGACTCCATTTCAATAAGCATGTTGACTATGCTGTACAAAAGACTGCCATGGCCCGAAGAAAGTTGTACTCTCTTCTGGCGCCAAATTCTTTCCTATCACCTCGAAATAAACTTCTGCTCTACACCTCCACTATAAGGCCCATACTGACCTACGGCTCCCCTGTCTGGCACTCTGTCTGTGATTCCACGAGACGACGTGTTCAAAGGACCCAAAATAGATTCCTAAGAGGAGTCCTATCGGCTGACAGATACACCAGAATAACCGAAATGCACGAAGCTACAGGGATGGCCTATATAGCCGACTATATGGATACCATCGCTGAAAAATTTTATCATAGCGGAGTGCAAGGCTCAGTCCTCACGCGAAATATCACCCATGTAAGAGCAAACGATCGCCCAACCCATGGTCCCCTGTATAAGCGACTTCCCATATTTTATGAGGATTTTGTCCCTGACAGTACGTGACGACAAACAAACATTGCCTGCCAGTTGCAGAGAGTCGTTTCTAGCAGGCTGGAAACGCACAAATCCAACATAACGTGACTTGACGGGTTCGTCCTCCCTCGTTCTGGCTGGTGTTGGCTGGTCCTTGCACCGGTCGGGGCGGGGGCGGATGGATTTGGTCATCTAGTTGAAACTGCCGGCAGTTAACGCCACGGCTGACAGTATCAAACTTAAAGGTCGAAGCAAAAGGGGTTTTTGGCTTCCCTTCAGGAAGACCTTTTTTTCCTTAATGAATGCCCCTCGAATAAAACCAAAACCGCCACTTCAAGACTATCTCCTGACGTTGTCGTGCGTATGGCTAGCTCGGGAATGTCCATGTTAGGGCACTGCCCAGGTAATGGACGACTTAGCGCGCCTATTTAGATCATGGGCAAAGAGCAACCGGCCGAACATCTGGCCAGACATGGGACATTTTACTGACTTATGTTTTTGCTTTAAACTTTGTTTGTGAATTTAGTAATGTGAATGTTTAATAAATTTTATCTATCTATCTATCTCTTATTAAAATTGTCTTCATTGATTAATATTTTTGTGTTATCAAAATCAAAATTATGTAAGATTTGTTGTGCATGTTATTCTAATGCTGTTCCATTTTCGTTAACCTTCCTTAAACTATGTTTATGTTCGTATATTCTTTTCTTTAAATATTGTCCTGTTTGACCTATGTATGCGTTGTCACAGTTCAAACAGTCAATCTTGTATATTACATTAGGTGTGTTTAACTTATCACTTTTAGATTTAAACTTTGTGAAACATTCCTTTGCTAAGTTGTTTTTAGTTTTTTCCGCTATAGTAATATTTTGCGGTTTTAAAATATTTTTTATTTTCGTGTTGATTTCTGGAATATATGGTAATGATACATACTTGATTTCACCTTCTTTTTTCTTATTGATATTATTTATGTTGTTCCATTTATTTGAATTGTAGATTTTATTTATTCTTCGTTTTATAATTGGTTCGAAGAATGATTTGGGATAGTTGTTCATTATTAGTATCTTTTTTATTTTTTCAATATTCTTTGTTCTATACTCATAATGTGCCAATTTAATCGCTCTATCAGTAAGAGCTGTTACAACGCTACCAGACCATACATCCTTTGTGTACCAGTTTGTTTTTATTTCCCCATTACCGTCATATATAACCGTCATATCCAAAAAGTTTAATGTTTATCCATTAAGTTAAATAATTTGTTTTGTCTTCCTCAATTGTGAATTTCATGGTCTCATGGAATGCATTAAACTTATCTAGTCTGTATTGAACTTTTTGGTTTGGCAGGCACATTATGCAGTCATCCACGTATCTTTTAAAAAATCAACACTTAAAATTCAAATCAGGTATTAGTTTTTCATCTAGACTTTCCATTAGGAGGTTTGCAATTGTTGCAGCTATGGGGGAGCCCATAGCTACTCCCTATATTTGTTACTAAAAACAAAAATTTACAATGGTTTCGTAAGAAATGTCATGAACATACAAATCGAAATATTCTGCTGGCATATTTTCTCCCTTTTGGTTTTTTATTGACAAATGCAAATACGTGCACCTAATTTAAATGCCACATTTGAATTTCCTAAGTATTGATCAAACTTGCCTTAGCAACATTTTTATGTTGAGTCGCAGTAAACGTGTAAATGTTTAGCGGTCTATATATCTATCAGACTATAACAGAATTATATGAAAATCGACCACTTTCAAAGAGTTGAACTATGTCGTCCAATCTACTGACCCTTGCCAAATGGCTTCCTGCTTGCATTGTAGAACATGAACGCCTTTTTGCAAAGTGCAGAACTTTGAAGTGTGATTGCTCTAGAATTCTAGATGATTTAGTGATAGTGGTCAATGATGTGAATAAATGTTTATATCTGAAAATCTGCCCAACGGAAAGGAAACAACAAACTGAGTTGCCTATAGAAGTAATTAAACATATTTATTTATATATCAATATTCTTGTAACCAACCAGTAAATGTATATACAATATATACTTACGATAATCAGTTTTATTATGTCCAATAGTGGGGAAAACTTATTTCAGAAAATGGAGCGTATTGCGTCATCTTTGGAACATATTTTGAATGTATTTGCGTTCTGCTTCAACGAACTGCAAATTCTAAACGTACATTTACTGCTATCAAGAAAGAAATATATATACAGAGTTGCTTTGCGAAACATTTGTCTACAGATTTGCTACATTGTGGATGATTTTGTTTCCTTGATTTGCTATATGTTTTCGACACATCGAGAAAACATTTTAACTTCGACCTTAAGGTAACCTAATTTTTACAACTTTGATTTTGGCTAGCGTTCCAAATAATAAGTCATTTTATTGTAGAATATTGAACTCGTACAACGCCCTTCTAGCGATGGATAAAAACATTACAGTATCTAAAAATACTGCTAGTGTATGCAATAATAATACTTGCCCGTACTTAATGTTTCCATTAAAATACATTTCTGTGAAGAGGCTGTTGGATATCCTTGCTAATCACAGAGCTGAACCTTGTTGTCATAAATTGATTGATTGTCTTTTACAAACGTATAAAAGGAATGATACTTCAGATGATGAAAACAGTAGTTCAGATAACTCCAGCGTCGAAATATACATGTAAGTAAATTAGAATTATTTATTTCTTCAATTGCAATTTGTTTTTCTATGTTAGCCATACGAGATTTTTTAAAATCTTTAATTATAAAACTTTCATTCGCACTATCGTTTTAAAAAACAGATTAATTTCTTAAGTAACATAAAACGAATGAATCTTAAAATTAAAGTTCTTACCCATCTTATTGAAGTCTACTGGCATTCTAGCAACACCATCAGTCTTCTTGCTGGGGTGGTAGTTGTAAATATGCAGCAGTTGTATAGAGCATGGCTCATTTAAATGAAACCATTCAAAAATTTCATAAATTATCGAAAATAAAAAAACGTGTTACTTACATGTTGTGTAATTGCAAGGAAGAAACCCCATGGAAATACAAAAATTTTGATATAATGTGCTGCTAACTCCAACCTAGAACAAAACATTCTGGCCAAGGCAAGCATCTATAAATATGCAATAATTATAGGCGACTTTAACTTGAACAGGAACAAAACGAAACCACTTAAAAGATTTTTGCAAAACTCCGACTTTATAAAACAGCACACCCCACCAACTTTTCTGATGCCCGCAAACCCAGACTCAACACCATACGTTCTATTACACACAAGAAACTTAACAAACACAATCAACAACATAAACTTAACCAACGAACTTAGATCCGACCACCTGGCTATTACGTTTAACATGGACTTACAACATACGGAACCTGCCTCCAATACACCTCCTATAGAGAAAAACTTAAACCTAACAAAGACTGACATAGACAAATTGAAACAACATATACATGACTACATTCAATCACAAGCACAGCCCATGTCAATTGAAACCATACAACAACAACTTACACTAGCCATACGAAAATTTAGCCCGGAAATAAAAAATGCTTTCTACTGACATTCACTGCCCAAATACATACTGAGACTAATAAAACAAAAGAGAGAACTGTACAGACTATATACAAACACTCAAAATAACGATCTAAAAAAGACACTGAACCAACTTAACAGAAACATTAAAACTTTTTCTCCTGAACAAGGGCTTCCTCAAGGATCCCCGCTCTCACCGTTTCTCTACAATATATACTGCCATGACATACAATTACAACTTACCAGACAAAAATCAAATCGAGAGATCGGCATACATATTACAATACGCAGACGACACGGCACTTCTTGTACATGACAAAACTACTGACAGAGCAGCTCAAAGACTCCAAACACTAACAAACAACACAATGACATGGTTTTATAAATGAAGACTAACACCAAACGCGCCAAAAAACCAACTTCTGCTCACAAACCACAGACTCAACGCTGACTCCCCTACGATAACTGCAGACGGACAAACGACACAACCAAGAAACGACGTAAAATACCTTGGAATCGCAATTGACCACAAACTTAAATTCACTAAACACATACAAAACATCAGGGCAGAAACAATAAAGAGAACAAAACACTTCCGATCACTAATTTACAAACAACAGAACAAATTGCACTAAGACTAATAACACGAATAAGACACCCCCAAAACCCACTACACAACCCCTCCACCCAACTACTATACGAACGCACAAACATGACAAAGATTTCGGAAAGACTCATACATCTACAGACAAAATGGACAAACAACCCCTACAACTGGACCATACTGAATCCCCTTTGTCTCACAAGACCAACCAGACAATCCCGCTTCCGTTTCCCTACATCAACGCTACTCGAACACTTACAAACGCAAATGCCTAAAAAAATAGTTTTGTTTCCGAAAACTTGTGTCTTTTAACCCTCCCCGTAACTATTATTATTTTCGTTTTGTATATTCTTTTCCTGACTATACGTTAATTCATTCCAATGCATTCCTGGGTTTCAATCAATTTTATTGTTTATTATTTAAAATGTTACAAATACGTTTCGGTGTCTTTATCCACCATCATCAGTTTGTCTAAAATATCCATTTTACATTCATTATCAATTCAATTAAAAAAACTTTCACAAAATTAACATATTAAAATTCAAATCACACACATATTAAAAAGTACAATTTGGGACCTTGGTTCCCAGGTGATGAGTCGGAATAAACATGTTCGGGAAAAGACTAGAATCTATTGTTTAGAGATCTAAATTTGACTTACATGTTTGGATGTTTATTTCTTTACATTTGGTTGGATATTGAATTACCTATTTTATTCGATATCGAGCGAGTGCCCGAAAAATCTATTTATATTTCGCCTTTTCTTTGCATTCTTGGAATTGCTCTGTAATCTTCAATATCTGCTGTTTAATTTTTATTTACCAGGTCCATTCAATTCATGCATGCGCTCATTTAATTAGCGCATGATACACAGAGCTAAGATTGTCTGTATCTGATCTGAAGTTTATTGCATTCTGATGTTTCTTAATTTGTATCATTTCATGGATTCTTGTCTTATTATAGTTTTCGTCATTGATCAATATTTGTGTGTTATCGAAATCAAAATCATGCAACTTTTGTTGTGCATGTTGTGCTAATGCTGTTGCATTTTCGCTAACCTTTCTTAAGCTTTACTTATGTTCGTATATTCTTTTCTTTAAATATTGCCCTGGTTGTCCTATATATGTGTTGTCACAGTCCAAACAGTCAATCTTGTATATTACGTTAGGTGTGTCCAACTTATCGCTTCTAGTTTTAAATTTTATAAAACACTCTTTTGCTAAGTTGTTTTTAGTTTTCTCCGCTAAAGTAATATTATGCAGTCTTAAAACATTTTTTATTTTTGTGTTGATTTCTGGTATGTGCGGTAATGATACATACTTGATTTCACCCTCTTTTTTCTTTTTTATATTATTTATGTTGTTCCATTTATTTGTATTGTATATTTTGTTAATTCTTTGTTTTATAATTGGTTCGAAGAATTCTTTGGGATAGTTGTTCATTATTAGTACCTTTTTTATTTTTTCAATATTTTTTCGTCTGTATCCATAATGTGATAATTTTATCGCTCTATCAGAAAGAGCTGTTACCACACTTTTTTATGTTGAATAGGTGCATATGATTGGTAATTCAAGTATCTACCAGACCACACATCTTTTGTGTACCAGTTTGTTTTTATTTCCCCATTATTGTCATACACAACCGTCACATCCAAAAAGCTCAATGACGTGTTTTTGTCTTCCTCAATGGTGAATTTAATGGTTTCATGGAATGCATTAAACTTATCTAGTGTGTATTGAATTTTTTGGTTTGGCAGGCACATTATGCAGTCATCCACGTATCTTTTAAAAAATCCACATTTAAAGTTCAAATCAGGTATTAGTTTTTCTTCCAGACTCTCCATTACAAGGTTTGCAATTGTTGCAGCTATGGGGGACCCCATAGCTACTCCATATATTTGCGAATAGAAATTGTCCTCGTACCGGAAGTACGTGGACTTAAGGCACAGCTCTACCGCCCCAACAAATTCATCTTCGGGCAATGATGTATATTCCTTAATTTCAGACCATTTATTTTTTATGCACTGTATTGAGTAATCTACCGGGACGTTTGTGTATAGCGATACTACATCAAGCGATATTAGGCGATGGTTCTTAGGTATCTTCTGTTTTTTTATAAATTCGCAGAAGCTCCATGAGTCTCTAATGTGATATTGTGAACTTCCCAGTATATTACTCAACACAGCTGACAGGTACTTAGACAATTGGTAAGTCGGTGCATTTATGTTGCTAACTATCGGTCTTAATGGGTGGCCTGCTTTGTGAAGCTTTGGCAGGCCATATATAAATGGTGCTCGGCCGTTGTTGCAAGACAGTGTTCGTTTTAAATTATCTGTTATGAATTTATTTTTATGCCATGAATTTATTATTTTATTTAGTTTTGTTTGAATATTTGTAGTAAGATCTTTTTTTTTCCGGTTTATATGTTTTTACATCATTTATTAATGCTAGCATTTTTGTTCTATATTCACTTTTCATCATAACAACTGTCTTGCTACATTTGTCAGCCGTTAACACGCAGATGTTTGTGTGTTCATTTAAGAAAGTTTTGGTTTCACATATAAGCCTATTGATATCATTGGGCACACCTTTGTTCGACGTTCCCCTCTTGAAATTTGTTAATATATTGCTTCTTAGTTTTATTACTTCTTAGTCAGTTTGGTTTCTATTTTGTTATTAAATATTTATTAATTGCTGTTTGTTTAGCTGAGTATGGCCATGGTAATAAAAGCATGGAAAAAGACTTGCTTAATTATAAATTGAAATTGCTTACTATAAGCAGGTTTTTAGGGAACAAAAATATAGAATTGTAAAAAAAAATAAAGTAAAAAAGTACCCGGAGAGTAAGTAATGCAAAATGTCAAGTTCAGTTTAGCGGATATTTATTAGGAAGTTAGGCGTATATTATCACAACTTTTATCGTCACTAAAGGTCGAACTCTAATGGCATAAAGAGAATGAGATTTCAAGAATGATGTACAAACGATTCATGATTACAAGTTGTTTCAATTAAATAGTTACAGAGTGGCAAAAAAAATTGTCACATTTAAACTTGAGGAAATTTGTCATATTACCTTTAGCTGGCAATAATAATAGTTCCAATGTATCCCTGGGTTTCAGTCAATTTTATTGTTTATTATTTAAAATGTTACAAATACGTTTCGGTGTCTTTATCCACCATCATCAGTTTGTCTAAAATATATATTTACAGTTATCATCAATTTAAATGAAAAACTCTCACCAAAATTCACATACTAAAATACAAATCACTCACATATTAAAAAGTCAACATCAAGAACATTGGCTTTCAGGTGATGAGTCAGGACAAACATGTCTGGGAAAAGACTAGAATCTATTGTTTAGAGATCTAAATTTAACTTACGTATATAGTTGTTTCAACCTTCACATTTGACTGGTCACTGAATTTTCCATATTATACTCGACATCGAGCGAGCGAAAGAAAAAAAAATGTTTATCTTTCGACTTTTCTATGCATTCTAGGAATTGCTTGGCAATTTCTCAATATCAGATGTTCACATTTCATTTACCTGGTCCAATCAGTTCATGCATGCGATCATCTAATTAGTGTATGATACACAGAGCTAAGATTGTCTGTGTCTGATCTGAAATTCATTGCATTTTGATGTTTTTTAACTTGTATCATTTCATGGATTCTTCCCTTATTATAGTTGTCCTCATTGATCAATATTTGTGTGTTAGCGAAATCAAAATCATGCAACTTCTGTTTATAATCCCTTAAACCAACGATCTGGTACCGATATGTCGATGACACGTTCGTGCTATGGAGGCATGGACGCAAAAACCTGGACATGTTCCTCGACCATCTAAACAAACAGCACCCAGACATCCAATTCACCATGGAAGTTGAACAAAACCACCAACTGGCCTTCCTGGATGTTTTGGTGTCTAGGCAGGGGAATCGTTTGGACCACAAGGTATATCGAAAAGCCACCCACACAGACAGATATCTTCACAAGCTATCTAACCACCATCCGAGTCAGAAGCAGGGAATCATTAAGACTCTCACGGATAGAGCCAGAAAAATATGTGGACCACAACATCTAACAACGGAACTACAGCACTTGGAAAAAGCTTTTCTTCAGAACGGATATTCCAAGTTGGACACAAAAAAGCTGTAGGAGTGGGACGTGCTGAAAAAAGTGAGTCTACTCTGAAAGCTTTCCTGCCCTATGTTCCCAGGGTTACGGACAGAATTGGGAGGCTCTTGAGGAAACACAACATAAGAACGGTCTACAAGCCCACAACAAAGATCCGAGAATGTCTAGGGTCAGTTAAAGACAAAAGACCTCACCTAGCAACTGCGGGAATCTACCGGATTCCATGCTCCTGTGGAAGCGTCTACATAGGAACCACTAAGAGATCGGTTGCGACAAGATTAGAAGAACATAGACGGAATTGCAAACTTGGACATGTGGAGAAGTCGGCAGTGGCGGAACATGCCCTCAGCGATGGAACACACAACATATATTTCGGAGAGGCACAGGTCCTGGCCACGACAACAAGGTATCGCCCCTGACTAATACGAGAAGCCATTGAAATCTACAAACACGACGACAATTTCAACAGAAAAGAAGAGACAATGGCACTGAACAGGATATGGTTTCCAGCACTCACCAACGCAAAAACAGCAAGAAAAAACAACAGCTCAGGACAGGAGAGAGAATCATGTACACCGGAGGATAGCAACAGCCAACAGAATGCGCAAGCTCCGATGACACAGGCCACGTCATCACAAACCACGTCATCGCGACCGGTGCATAAATACGGACTGCGCCCGAGGAATCGCATCAGAACAGTGTAAGCGTTCAAGCAAACCACTTCTGAAGATGCAAGCCACACGTGTTTGCGAAACGTCAAGAAGAAATTCTACCGAACGACGGCCTAAAAACCCGAAAAACCCACTTGTTTCAAGGAATGGCCTCGAAAGTCTATCTCTTTTGAATAAAAGGATAGTTTTACGAGTCAATGAAATATGGATATTGGGAGCTCCCTGGAATCCGAATCGGACAGGGCCTCCCAGGATGGCGGCTTTATGAGACCGAAATCCAAAAAAATAGGTCGAAAACCAACAAAGACAACCGTCACCAACCCTACAACCCCAACACAAGAGTCCAAAAGACCCACACGAGAGCGACCATCAACTTCAGCCATCAACTCAACACCACCGTCATTCAAGGCAATCACAACACACGATAAACGCCCAACATTCAATTCAGCATTTATTGTGTACACAACCACAGCAATCACGAGAGTTCAGCTAGCCCTAAAATGGGTAGAAAATGACATAAACAACAAGGACATTGTAATAAAAGAAGACAACTTCCTCATCAAAACCAGCAGCCCAGAAAATGCCACAAAAACTCTGCTAACTCTTATAGAGAGAAAGATAATAAAATCTTTCAAACAAGCAAGCAGCACCTACAACACACAAAACCGACAGCCTGTTAGCAAACCCCAGATTACACCATCATATTCATTCGTCGCCACTATGGTCGACCTAGATATTGAAGACAACATGTTTCTCAAACACCTGGAGCAGCAAAACTTCAGAATCAGATTTTGCAAGAGAATAATCTCACGAGAACGCAACGCACCCACACTCATGATAAGGCTAATAACCGGCGATATTTCCACCTACGAAAGGTTAATAAACGACCGTGCGATTCATTTTTTGGGCCGCATTTTCAAAATCACCGAAAGCAAACCACCAGCACCCGTGCCTGCGCCGTGTGGCAAATGCAACCTACTCAACCACAAAACTGACGGCTGCAAGCAATCACCAAGATGCAACAAGTGCCAGGGACCCCATCCAACTTCCAAATGCGAGTCACCACTGCCAACCAAATGCGCAGCATGCAACTCCGAAGACCACGCAGCATGGAGCATGAAGTGCCCAAAACGACCCACAGCCCCAATCGATGGTATACCAAACGTCAAGATAAAATGTCTAAACAAACGGACGACCGAGATTGCGGAGACGACGACAGTGGCAAGTAGAATACACACACCCATTACAACACATGATCACATCATAAACAAATACAAACATCAACTTAACCAGACAAAAATAACCAACAGAGACGAACTACTAAAAAAACTACGAAAACAATTTATAGAAGACTTCGACATTGACACCTCCGTTGTTTTCTTCGGAAACCATTTTTACATCTTCATGTTTGACATGCTCCTGCCCGAGGGACGCTCTCCAACTGAATCCTACGAACAATTGAGACAGACAGTAACAAACATACAAGATTCAATTTGAAAGTACTTTACGCGAACATCAACGGACTAAACCATAAAAAGCCACTAATTTACAATTACATTGAACAAAACGACATGGACTGCTGCATGTTTGTAGAGACTAAAACTAAAATTGGACAGACTTCAACAGACAGGGACTGGCAATACATCTGTCGACATGGCAATTCCACCAACCACGCCAGTGGCGGGTCTTAGTTCTTCTCAAACCTGTAACAAAACTAGGCAAAGCAAACGCTCCCCACCTCAACAACCCTTTGAACGACTGTCTTCATTTTACCATACCCTACTTAAACGACCTGATACACATATTTCTGACATACATACACCCACACTTCAACCTACAACAAAACATATAGACCAAGGCAAGCATCTATAAATATGCAATAATAAAAGGCGATTTTATTTTAACAGAAACACCTTAAAAGATTTTTACAAAATTCCGACTTTATAAAACAGCACACCGCACCAACTTTTCTGATGCCCGCAAACCCAGATTCAACACCAGACGTTCTACTGCACACAAGAAACTTAACAAACACCATCAACAACATAAACTTAACCAACGAACTTGGATCCGGCCACCTGGCCATTACGTTTAACATAGACTTACAACATACGCAACCTACCTCCAGTACAGCTCCTATAGAGAAAAAGTTAAACCTAACAAAGACTGACATAGACAAAGTGAAACAACATATACAATTCTACATTCAACCGCAAGCACAGCCCATTTCAATAGAAACCATACAACAACAACTTTCACTAGCCATAGGAAAATTTAGCCCGGAAATAAAAATTGCTTTCTACCGACATACACCGCCCAAATTCATACTAAGACTAATTCATTCCAATGTATTCTTGGGTTTCAGTCAATTTTATTGTTTATTATTTAAAATGTTACAAATACATTTCGGTGTCTTTATCCACCATCATCAGTTTGTCTAAAATATCCATTTTACATTTAGTAGTAGTAGTAAACATCTTTATTTCTAAAAAAGGCTATCGACCTATCGGTCTTTCTGCCCTTGTTTAATACATGCAGTCTTAATCTAAATAAAAAACAAATATGAAAATTCTCTTATTCTAGGTTAACAATACTATTAAATAAATAAGACTTCAGTGGCAAGAAGAAATTATTTTATTGTCCACTAGTCCGTTGCGTTTGTAAGTGTTCGAGTAGCGTTAATGTAGGGAAACGGAAGCGGGATTGTCTGGTTGGTCTTGTAAGACAAAGGGGATTCAGTATGGTCCAGTTGTAGGGGTTGTTTGTCCATTTTGTCTGTAGCTGTATGAGTCTTTCCGAGATCTTTGTCATGTTTGTGCGTTCGTATGTGCGTCATGTTGCCATGTTTGTGCGTGCGGTAATGATACATACTTGCCGCACATACCAGAAATCAACACAAAAATAAAAAATGTTTTAAGACCGCATAATATTACTATAGCGGAGAAAACTAAAAACAACTTAGCAAAAGAGTGTTTTACAAAATTTAAGCCTAGAAGCGATAAGTTGGACACACCTAACGTAATATACAAGATTGACTGTTTGGACTGTGACAACACATATATAGGACAACCAGGGCAATATTTAAAGAAAAGAATATACGAACATAAGTATAGCTTAAGAAAGGTTAGCGAAAATGCAACAGCATTAGCACAACATGCACAACAAAAGTTGCATGATTTTGATTTCGATAACACACAAATATTAATCAATGACGAAAACTATAATAAGAGAAGAATCCATGAAATGATACAAATTAAGAAACATCAGAATGCAATAAACTTCAGATCAGATACAGACAATCTTAGCTCTGTGTATCATGCGCTAATTAAATGAGCGCATGCATGAATTGAATGGACCTGGTAAATAAAAATTAAACAGCAGATATTGAAGAATTACAGAGCAATTCCAAGAATGCAAAGAAAAGGCGAAATATAAACAGATTTTTCGGGCACTCGCTCGATATCGAATAAAATAGGTAATTCAATATCCAGCCAAATGTAAAGGAAGAAACATCTAAACATGTAAGTCAAATTTAGATCTCTAAACAATAGATTCTAGTCTTTTCCCGAACATGTTTATCCCGACTCATCACCTGAGAACCAAGGTCCCAAATTGTACTTTTTAATATGTGTGTGATTTGAATTTTAATATGTTAATTTTGTGAAAGTTTTTTTAATTGAATTGATAATAAATGTAAAATGGATATTTTAGACAAACTGATGATGGTGGATAAAGACACCGAAACGTATTTGTAACATTTTAAATAATAAACAATAAAATTGACTAAAACCCAGGAATACATTGGAATGAATTAAAGTCCAATCAGGAAAATATACAAAACTAAGACTAATAGAACATAAGAGAGAACTGTACAGACTATATACACACACTAAAAACAACGACCTAAAAAAGACAGTGAACCAACTTAACAGAAACATTAAAACTTTGACTGGACAATACCGACAAGACAAATGGCTAGAAACATGTAAAGAAATACAAAAAGACAAAGGCAAAACATACTGGCGAAAAATTAAGAAACTAGAGCAATACAAAAAACTAGCACTACTGACACAATTGACGAAAACGGAATAGAACGTTACACAGACAAAGAGAAAGCGGACGCGTTCGCCAGACACTATCAAAGGGCCTTCAGCATATCGACAAACCCTAACTTCGACAATGACAACTGGAACTTGATCAACGACTGGTACTTGAACTATTTTAACAGCTCACCAAACTATACCTACAAACTGATCACAGACACAGATTACGATGAAGCCCTAGCGTATATCAAAAACACAGCATCGGGAAAAGATAAAATTAAGGCAAAACTCTTGAAAAGCCTAACTCAAGAAACACACGAACTGATCCTAACTGAATTGAACAACTTCATCACAAATATCGAAATCCCAAAAACACGGAAAAACGGCTTAATAATCCCTATACCCAAAAATGGACTGGACAATACACAACCGAGCAACTACAGACCAATTACGCTACTTCCAGTACTAAGCAAAGTTTTTGAATACATAATAAAGCAGCGGCTTGAAAAAGTGATTGGAAAATATATACCTACCTACCAATTTGGTTTCAAACAACATCACTCGACTATTCATCCGCTCTTTATTTTGGCCAACAATATACAAACGACTCACCTAACTGACAGAAAGTCGGAGTGTCTATTCATGGACATTAACAAGGCCTTTGACAGTCTTTGGCATATGGGTTTACTCTACAAACTTCACAAACTCCACACACCAACATATTTACTTCACATCATAAAAAACTTACTTGAAAACAGACTACTACAAGTACGAATTTACTTTCTTTTTCCCTTGTACAAGGACTCCCGCAAAGATCCCCGCTCTCACCATTCCTATATAATTTATACTTCCATGATATCTATAATTACCACTTACCAGACAAAAACCAAATAGACAAATCAGCGTACATATTACTATACGCCGACGATACTGCACTAATAGTACACGAGAAAACCACTGAAAAAGCGACTGAAAGACTCCAAACACTAACGAACAATACAATGTCATGGTTCTATAAATGGAGGCTAACACCAAACGCGTCAAAAATCAACTTCTACTGACAAACCACAGATTCAACGCTGACTCCCCTACAATAATTGCAGACGGCTAAACGACAGTATTCGACGACTGTATTCGTTTTAATGAGTATATTTAATGATACAAATATTTCTGATTCAATATCACATTTTATAGCTTAATCAGTATATGTAACAGTTACATAGGAAAAAAACGTTACTACTACAAAAGTCAAAGCAGCGTCTATATAATAATGTCATTTCTACATGCATGGTTCCCATAAATCCACGAACATAGTTGCCGACCGCACACCTTCCCCTTGTAACTGGACAACTTTGCCTGCGTGCTTGTTGTTTATTATGACACCTACTGCTCCATCCGTCGAGTCATTGTCTCCTTTATGATAGAACTGGTGTCCTGACTTCAGTCTTAACAGTTGTTATCCTTTTCTTCTAACTTCGCTCAATCCTACAAAGTTCCAGTTTATGTGTTTGAGCCCTTCTGCCAGTTTCAGCAATCTTTCGTCTGTTGACTGAGTCCTTGTATTCAGTGTAGCAACCTGCAATTGTCGTTTTTGATAGCAGGTCGTACCAGAGATTAGTTGAGAGATCGCCGATGAGCATAGGCGAAAGCGTTTCAGCGATATTAGCCGTAAGCTACCGCCACCATGCAGTTTTATCCCCCAACCATATGCACATTTTAAAAATAGTGTACTCCCCGTAAGTAGGGGGGGTCGTGAACATAAGCAGCGAGGGCCAGCAGATTTGCGCTTGTTTTCAAAGGTCAATCAACCCCAATGGTTTTGATGCCATGAAAATAAAATTAGCGTTTCAATGATTGAGCAAACGAAGCAAAACTTGGGTGACATGAATTTTAAACGGACGATATTTATGTATCTTCAAGACTCTCCTCACTGCCTGATGAGATATGTTAATTTCTGCTGCTATAGCTCTTGTTGAAGTAGAAGGATTATCTTGAATCTAATGGAGAATTTAATTTATTACCGTTTTTTACTTTTGATGAGAGCTCTCATTTGTTCTAATAACGCGTTTTCTAGGCTTAGAAAATGCACCAAACTTGGCTAAATGTCTATGGAGGAACAGAAAATCATTTTGAGCTGGTTGTTGTCTTTCTGAATATCGCTGTAGATATGTGTCCGAAGTAATTTGCATAATTCGATGTGAAGAGTAAAAAATTTCATAAACATATCTCGTTTATCTTCATTTGAAAAAGACAAGATAATTACAATAATTTTGTGGCTGAAGTGACGCTAGGCGAAATTCAGTCAAACTGTGAAAAATATGTTGATTATCGCTGCAACCTTGACAGGAAGCAGACCTGCCCAGTGCCAGTGTATCGAAACAATTTTTTTCCGGCTGCCTCCGGAAATAGCAGAAATTTTTGAATTTTTGAAAGAGCATTTTGGTAAACTCTAGATTGCGCAACTTTGCCGCAATTTAAGAAATCTAGTATCTTATGTGGTTACCGAGATCCCCATGGTTGAGCTCCAAAAACGGACACCAGGTATATACATGGTGGCCATTTTCTGAATCTTTGTATGGGTAACTTCTACATTTTTAAAGATAGAGAATCCGTTAAATGGGAAAAATTGGGCAGAATTCGATTGCCTATTCATTACGGTTTTCAAAATGTAGGTACACGACTTGGTTCCTGAAATATCCTGAAAAGATAAGAAATCAAAACTTTTTTAATTACCACATTTTACGCACACTGCTTAACTTAGAAAAAAAGTTAAAAGTGCCCTTGATAGAAATTTTTCCGTTGAATCCAATAAACTAGCACTCGTTGTCATAATCAGCTTGATTTACGAGATAAAAAATAAACTTAGGTTTTTTAAATGGTAATCATAGTTTGCTGTGTGCCTTTTAAAATCCTTATTTTGTTCTGAATTTAACGATATAACTGTTGGTATGTTTATCTCTTCTTTTAACCGTAAAAATTCAAAAGAAAAACATTAACAACCATCTAGCAGTATTGTCACAAAATGGTTACTGTATCTGTCATTAAAAGTGTCAAATAAATTTGACACTAATAATAATTAATAATAATAATTAATTAGTTAAAAGTATTATTGTTGCTATGTAAATACGGTGCATTTTGTTAGCAAAGAAGGCGGGAAAATTCTGTTACTATACCTGTAATAGAAATAGTAATATTTGGACCGATACATGGAGAGGAGACAGCCAGACAAACAACTTTTTTCACGACTGGAAGCCAACTTGAAAAAATACGGATCACTTAAAAAGCCAAAAACGGGAAGATTAAATTTAAAGAACAAGATGAAGAAAAAGTTTTAGCTTAGACCCATTTTAATGCAAATTCGTCAATCAGAGATACTGCCAGTGAATGTAATGTTTCTAAGGAAAAAGCCCGGCTAATGAAAATCCTCATCTACTTAAAAATGGACGAGATCTTCTTCTGTGAATGTCTGGTGTGGCATTTTTAGTGATAAAGTTATTGGTCCATTCTTTTATAATCTTAATTTAAATGGCAAAAGATATTTACACTTTTTACAAAATGAACTTGAAGAGATGCTGGATAGTTTGCCGTTAGCAGCCTCCACACAACTTACGAGTTGTATGTGAATATTTACAACAACATTTTCCTGGTTGGATTGCCAATGCAGGACCCATTCGGTGGCCAGCACTTTCACCGGACTTCTCACCTCTGGACTATTTTATGTGGGGTACCCTTAAAAACAAGATTTATAAAACAAAACCCAATGATATTGAAGAACTAGTAAATAGAATACGTTCAGCAATAAGAAGTATCCGTCCACAAACCATACGAAAGGTGTTATTGGAAATGATTAGAAGATGCCAAAAGTGCCTGGCCTTAAACGGAAGTCAATTTGAACATTTAATTTAAACGATACGTTCTTTCATTTTTGTTTTGTGCTTTGTGTGATAATATAGTTATTGTTTCCACAGCCTTCTACACATTTTTTAAGTTCTTTTGAAGTTTTTCGGCAATAAAAGGAAATAAACATACAAACAGTTATATCGTTAAACACAGAAAAAAATAAGGATTTTAAAAGGCTCACAGACAACTATGATTACCATTTAAAAAAACACAAGTTTATTTTTTATCTCGTAAATCAAGTTGATTATGAAAACGAATGCTAGTTTATTGGATTCAACGCAAAAAGTTCTACCAAGGGCAATTTTAACTTTTTTTCTAAGTTAAGCAGTTTACGTAAAATGTGATTTTTTCTAAGTTAAGTAGTTTAAGTAAAAGTTTTGATTTCTTGTCTTTTCAGAATATTTCAGGAACCAAGTCGGGTATCTAAATTTTGAAAACCGTAATGAATAGGCAATCGAATTCTGCCCAATTTTGCCGATTTAACGGATTCTCTATCTTTAAAAATGTCGAAGTTACCCATACAAAGATTCAGAAAATCGCCACTCTGTATATGTAAAGAAATATAAAGTAATATAAATGTGAAAAATTAAATAAATTGGCTTCGACATTAGCGTAATCAAAACTACACTTGATTTTTGCAATACGTCAAAGCCAAAAACGATGTAATTGCAATTTTTATATATAATTTCAATAATTACAATAATGAAGGAGTAAAACGGACTTTTTTGAAATTCACAAAATGAACATCATGTAATCGTGCTAACGGGATTTCTAAAATCAGTTAAATTACAAGTTTTTACATGTATATCAATCATGATTAAAATAATAATAATTCAAAATTAAAATAGTTCTAAACATTACAAATTGTCGTTGCGTATATTTTCCTGACTGTACTTTAATTCATTTCAAAATATTCCTGGGTTTCAGTCAATTTTAATGTTTATTATTTAAAATGTTACAAATACGTTTCGTTGTCTTTCTCCACCATCATCAGTTTGTCTAAAATATATATTTACAGTTATTAACAATTTAAATAAAAAACTTTCACCAAAATTCACATATTAAAATACAAATCACACACATATTAAAAAGTACATTAAGAACATTGATTTTCAGGTGATGACTCAGCACCTGAAACCGAAACGTATTTCTAACATTTTAAATAACAAACATTAAAATTGACTGAACCCCAGGAATATTTTGAAGTGAATTACAAATTGTTTGAATTACAATCATTAAAATTAAATAAGTTGAAACAAAAATCAACTTTTAAAACTATTTTTAATTAATGCAATTTATAAAGTGAGTGTAATAACAATCTGTAAACAATCTGCTTATGAATGAAAATTAAGTCTAAACGCTTGTCCTCTGGGCGGCGGCATTTATAGGGGCCTGTTATCTAAATGGCTATTTCATCGAGTATCAAGATGCAAGTTCCTTAATTTTAATAAGAAACCAAGGAAATTTGAATTCTGACAAAATCTACGCGCGCTGGCCCAAACGCGCGCATTAGCCATCACAGCCACAGTGTAATGTAAAATGCGATCCCCACTACTTACCTCTCCTCCGCCGCAAAAAAAGTGCATATGGTTCGACCGTCGACCGTTATTTTCGTCACTCGAGTTCGGTACGTTTTTTTAACATTGCATCGGCGATCTCTCAACTAATCTCTGGTCGTACCCGATGATTCTTCGCACCCTCCGTTCTCCGCCTTTGCCGGCCACTATCATAGGCGGGAGTCGATGATCTGTCGGGTACTGAGGGACGTAAGTTTCTTGTGGCCATAGGTTCATGAGGGATTTTTAGCCTACTTCTACTACGATGACCATTGCGGTTTGGTAGAGAGTTTTATTCTAGAGGACTTTTTCATTTTCTTAGCCTCAGTAATACGGTTTTACAGTCGGGACTCGAAAGCCAGAGCCTCGTTTGTAAAATTAGGATACAATACGCGCAGGTGAGATTGACACTTGAGTGGGAGAGGTTATTTGAGACACATCACTACCCTATTTTCATCATATCAGACCACTATCTCCTGAAAACGCGCCCTACATTATACAGGGTGATTCAAAAATGGCATCACTTCTCTGCGGATGTTGTGGGGTGTTCTGGGAGTACATTAAAAACTGAGATATTTGTAAAAAACTATATCAGAAGGACGGCAACAATGTTTTTCAAGGTAATCTGTCTCTTTAACATTAGGTAAATACCTGTTGCTTCTTAATTATTACAAACTGTAGTAACCATGGGTAAACACAAAACAGAGAAAGTGAAAGTGGCAAATAAAGATTTAAAGGTTAGGACAACATAGTAACTTTGCCGCCAAGGCTGCCAACCTTTTTGATGCAAAAGAGTGAAATACCTGAATCCGCTATAGATATAAACAAAAACTCCAATTTAAACAGAACCACAACACCACAAACAACAACAACAAATAAAATACTATAAAGTTGTTAAATCACATGAGGTGTTCGAAGTTCTGTCCGTTTAACGCCAAACATGTTTGTGCCTCAATTACTTTGTTGTACACTCTTGGCAGCAGTCTGGGCTCACATTTTGAGGATTTTGTCGTATTCGGTTAATTAACTCGAGCTGAATTTGTACCGGAGTTGGGTAGACTAGATTTAATATGTCCTTGTGTCCTGTATATCTTACATACATGGTCCCCCTTTCTCGGAGAAGTTATCGGGATAATTAACCGGTGCTCGGAATAGTATCGGTTGTTGCAATGCTCCGCGTTCTCCTGGACGGCGCTGCTGCTGCAATTATCTCCAATACTTGTTCCTCTAGCTCTGCAACCGGAGCATCGCTATCGTCCACTTCTTCTTCTTCAAGTAGCACTATAACCCTATAACACATACAGACACTAATTAAACCAACTACATAAAATAGAAACACCTGACACTGAAGAATTGCAGAGCAATTGATATTCCTAGAATGCAAAGAAAAAGCGAAATATAAACAGTTTCTTTATTCTCTCGCTCGATATTGAACAAAGTATGGATTTCAATAGCCTGTCAAATGTGAAGGTGGAAACAGCCAAACTCGTAAGTAAAATTTAAATCTCTAAACAATAGATTCTAGTCTTTTCCTAAACATGACTGTCCTGACTCATCACCTGTGAACCTATTGTTTTTAATATACTTTTTAATATGTGTGTAATTTGTATTTTAGTATGTGAATTTTGATAGAGCTTTTTTTTAAATTAATGATAAGTGTGAATGTGTATTTTAGACAAACTGATGATGGTGGAGAAAGACACCGAAACGTATTTGTGACATTTTAAATAATGGAACCCAGGAATTTCTTTTGGATTGAATTGAAGTACAGTAAGGAAAATATACACAGTAATTAAAATAAAGCTGATAATAAACGATTCTCAAGTTGTTGCCGCATGAGCTCATAAGCCTTTGATCTAGTGTTTGGTGTGATAAAGTGTTTAAGAATTTGTTCTTGGCAAAATTACTTTAAACTGAGAATCCCAGAACATCACGCAATGTGCGTTGGTAGCAGCAGTATCAGACGACTTTAATTTTAATTTTTCTCTTGACCTTATTTGCAAAATTGGTTCGAATGCACCTATCTCTAGGTAGGAGGGTTGAATGTAGAGTCGTATTATTCTTAACTTTTATTGTATATTCTTTTTCCTGACTGTACTTTAATTCATTCCAATGTATTCCTGGGTTTTCAGTCAATTTTATTGTCACTAATTATGGTGTTATGTGATGAGCCCTGCGTTTCGTCCCGGGTCTACCTATTGGACTCGTCAGTAAGGCTTAGGTAGACCCTGTACTTAACTTTTATGTTTTTAGGACCTTGACTTCAATGCTCTGTTTTATTCCGTTCACACACCTTGGGGTGGCGCGAGGCGTGGCGTGGCTTTCCGTGCACCAGCTTTAGTTCGAGCCATACAGTTTTTACTACAGTATTAGTAGTAGTTTCTTACAGTGCAAAACTATAGGTGCTCCAAAGATGCTAAAAATGTCCGCAAGGTGAAAAGCGGATTCATCTGCACGTTTATTTCATGTAGTCGCAAAAAGGAAAATGCCAATTGACTTGGGACAGGCCGTTTAAAAAACAACATTTTCATGCGTATGATATCCTCTTATTTCATTTAATTATTTCTATTTAATTTTATGCTATATTTTTTATTTTTTTGTGTTTAATTTTAATATTCTTATATTTTATTTATTTACCATTTAAAAAATTTAACTTAGTAATTTTAGTGTAAACTCCATGTGTATTGGTGCATTATTTGAAAGGCGTCACGCTTTGTCGCTATACTCCCAGATAATTTGTATAAAACGACACGTCCGATTTTCCAATTTCTTTTACAGACTTATTGTCTGTAAGTGCAATGTAGTGCAAGTGTCACTTACAGTGCACCTCCAAATGTTACCCTATTTTGAACTTTAAGTATCTATATTTGGTAAGCTGTTTATTATGTTAACCGCAGGCGCAGTAAACCTGAGAAAAAAAAATGAGAATTATTATTAATTAGAAAATTATTATTTGTAAAACAATCAATTGTCCACATTGATACAGGTGTTCCATTAAAACCAAAAACAAAGTATGAAATGCAACGGAAATTTTAGGAACACCCGGTGTAATTAAAATAATTTTAGTGGATGGCCACTATTGATGCTAATATCGCATATAAAAATAATTTTAAAATTTCATCCGTTAGCCATAATCTTCCACCCCGTCTTGGTTGCACCACCGTGGATACAGACAAAGGTTAATAACAAAAATTATATTTTCATGTTGATTAATTTCGAAGGGCTCTTACGAAGCATATATCACCGTCTGCTGGCCAGACCAAACACACAAGTTGCAGAGATGAAACCAAGACATCGAAAAATAACGTAGGTGAAAGTGTACTCAGTTTTGTTAAACTCGAAAATCTCTTATCTAATGAGGAAGCAATTGTTCTTGAATTGCTGACAACAACTCAGGCAGTATCGCCGGGGGTGTTTGGCCAAGGACGAATGAAAACTTCCATCAATGGTAAGTCAGACAAAAACGCTGCCGGAATGATTATTTTAAAACTTTATTTTAAGATCTCTTTATTTAACCGCAATATACATGAAATGTATGCGCAGCATACTTAAATAATTGCTAAAACCTATAAAATATCACAGTATTAATATACGCAAAGTTAATATTTACAACTACTCTAAAGCTTACACCAACACATATAAATATTAATTAATATTATAACAAATACAAAATTACATACGAAAACTGACGTTCAAAAACATATTTAAAATATCCCAGCACTGAGTAAAAATAAACGTCAGTAAAACCTCCTTGACCGGTCTCTCAAAGACATAACCCTCCAGCGCCCTGAAGCAATTAGAAAGATGATTATGGAGTCGCGCATTCAGTGAATTCCTCGCAGAGAGTTCAAGTCGCCTGCGAGGTAAGCGCAGCAAATTAGCGTTTCTGGCGTTAAACGAATACACTTGAGAGTGCATTGTGTAAAGTGACTTATTCTTATGAATTTCTATTATACAGCTAAACGTATATGCAGAGGGAAATAGTTAGATTCTTAAATATTTGAAATGTTGTCTACAAGATCCTCTAGGTGCACGCCTCAACATAGTTGGGATTGCTCTGTTTTGGAGACGGAATATTCCAATAACATGAGGAGAGTCATCCCAAAGTTTTATCCATACTGCATTTTAGAATGGAACAACGCGAAATAAACACTTCTAAGAACATTCAGTTTTAATGTGTCCGACAGATGTCGCAAGATAAATATGACTGTGGCAAGTCTCTTGGAAAGGCAGTCGATATGCAAATTCCAACCCAGGCGATCATCAATAGTAATTCCCAACAATGTGACGCCATTACCCTGGTCACGAGGTCCGAAGTAGAAAGAATCAACTCTTGGCTTTTACTGAGATTCAAGGCTACTTTATTATTAGATAACAAAAACTAAATCCTCGCTGGCAACTCCCAAGAACGAAATAATAGCTCCTAGGGTGTGCTAGATATAACCGTTGTGGCATCAGCGAACAGACAACAATTGGCTGATCTTACATACTCTGAAAAATCATTAATGTAGACTATGAAAAGAAGAGGACCCAAGACTGATCCTTGGGGAACACCCCGTCTCTGTGGAAATACCGAGGAGACTCCCATTTGCCTCAACGCACTGAGAGCGGCCCAGCAGATATGACTCTAAAAATTTTAGAGAGACAAAAGTAAAACCGATCAACTGGAGTTTCTCTAACAGCAGGATGGTGTGGTCCACGCAACTAAATGCTTTTGATAATAAAGAAATAATAAAGAAAGAAAAAATAAAGAGATAACCGCACATGATCACCCGTCTCAGATTTTTATCGCAGATCCACGGATCTGACTCCACAGATTAGGATTTCCTTTACTGATCCATCTTTAAGGTCGCCAAACTCACAAGGAATTGCTAAATTTGACAGTTCCGTAATGAACTGCTCTACCGTTTCATTTACTGTTTGCTTATATGTCAGAAACTGGTGTCTCACAAAAGTTAAGTTCTTTTTGGGCGAGAAATTTTCATCAAACTTTCTTAATAACGGTTCGATTGGTTCGGTTTCTTCCCATTGAAACACAAAGGTATTAAATATTCGCATACCTTCATCGCCAATCAGTATACAGATACAAAGGTGACAAGATACAAAGGTGACACAGATTTCCTTAGATTATTCAATGTCCACCTGATTCGATCTAAAACTGCGACCACGTTATGTGAGGTACTATTGAAATGAAACAAACTGATTGCTAGATGGATTGAGACTGGTGGCGTGCTCGTTTATAAAATAACTTGACACGAACCACTGACTCGTCAACCATGTTGCCAACCTTACAACAACGACGAGGCCGATTACCAACGAGATGGACCGTCACCGTTCGCAGCTTAACTGACCTAAACTTGGAGACAGCAACAAGAGAGGCTAACAGCAGGCAGCGAAGACAATAAATTATTGGTCACGTCCTTGGCAGACTGGATGATGATAGAAATTCACAACAGCCACCATACATCATGTATGACGTAATGGAAAAAGAAGAAGAAAAGGAAATGGCAATAAAAAAATGAACAGTATGAATTCAAAAAGTATCAAAACCAGTTTACTATGCTCACAAACAGTGCAGTACTAGAACCATATATATAGTAAAAATATGGGGTGAAAAAAAACAGAGGTGAATAAAGTCAAGTAGAACCCAAAACCATAACAACGAACTTGCCGGTTAACTTCATTTCTTCTATTGCAAGAGGAACGTGATGATACTCGTTTGGTAGTTATAATAGTTGAGGCAAGTAACATCGGTAAACCTGAAATTTGATTTGCAGAACTTGAACCAAATATCCCTTTTTTCCTTTGCGCCTTGCATGCATGAAGGTATTCAATAAATGATAATAACAAGATAAGCAAATTGATGACCCCGAAATAGTAGTAGTAAACATCTTTATTTCTAAAAAAGGCTATCGACCTATCGGTGTTTCTGCCCTTGTTTAATACATGTAGTCTTAGTCTAAATAAAAAGAAAATTCTTTTATTCTAGGTTAACAATATTATTAAATAAACTTTCCAATTCTAATGACAAGAAAAAATTATTTTATTGTCCACTAGTCAGTTGGGTTTGTAAGTGTTCGAGTAGCGTTGATGTAGGGAAACGGAAGCGGGATTGTCTGGTTGGTCTTGTGAGACAAAGGGGATTCAGTATGGTCCAGTTGTAGGGGTTGTTTGTCCATTTTGTCTGTAGATGTATGAGTCTTTCCGAAATCTTTGTCATGTTTGTGCGTTCGTATAGTAGTTGGGTGGGGGGCCCGAAATATTAACTTCCCAATTCTCTTGCACCACCAGTAACCACGATAAAACTAATAACTCGTCAAATCCATATGAATCCCATAGTGACTGCCGCATGTGATGCCCAAACGACAAAAATTTTATAAAGTTGAAGAAAAAGCAAAATTTAGAAAGTCATTTTAATCCGCGTAGATTTCATTTTTAGAAAAAAATTATTTCTACGAGGTACGATTTCGTTTTGAAATTGATCGCATTGAGTTTGATGCTTAATGGAACATCCAGAACTGAAAGTGGGATCTTCAGTAATATTTTAAATTATAGATTATCAGTGGTACACGAAGAGTTACTTTATATGCTGTGTTTATTATCTGTAGTAGTTCAAGGTTGCCTACAGAGTTTAGAAAAATCTATCAGCAATTTTCCTATATTGAGGAAGAAACGAAAGAGGGTCGGTACAAGGCAAAATACCAGAAGTAGCACTTTTGCGCATGTTGATGAAGTTTCCAATGTCCACGACTTTTTTCACATACATTGTCATTGAGTTCGATTCATGTAATCGCTTCGATAGTTCGGATATTTGTCGTTTTTGCTTTCGCATCTTGATGTACAATTACTTCACTGATGCATTTCGAAAAACCTTCTAACACTAGAAAATGTTCAAGCGAGATTACCATTCTGCGAAGTTCTCGCGCTCCTTTAACTTCGGCATATTTACTTTGAAATTCGATACCATTACAACTTACTAAATTCTAGTTGCAAAACCCCGTTCTTTTTACTATACTGTAACCCACGCCACCTGTATGCGCCTGCGGCGCGCAACTTCAACTCACGTATTTGGCGCAGTCAAGTAGTGTACAGACATTTTAACAGTAATTGTATTTACGTGTGTTAAATAACCCTTGTAAGATTTTGCGGTAATGTTTGTATAAGCGGTTCTCATCTTTATTAAAATCAGAGAAAAGTATTTTTTTTTCTTATTTTCCTTCTTGCCCTGATGCTATACTAACAGTCATCCATGGTTTCCGTTTACCATGTGTTAGCCAACGGCCCCGCGATACGGTAACTTTGAATTGCACCCTGAGTCATCAGAAACAGTTGCCAAACAAATACTAGGTTCTGTTGGAATAAACAAGATTGTTGAAGAATCATAATAGTTCCTTTCTCAATGTTTTGTTCGATCTGGACACCAACGAACTGCAAATTTTTATTATACATATTTACAGTAATTCTAAACATCTGCTTTGTAATTTCAATTAATTCACAAATCGCGCTTTCCGATGTTGACAATAAAAGTCCGTCGTCAACATATGTCGCCATATAAACTTTCACTTTCTCGAAACGAGCGATAAACAGACACGGATCGGATTTCAATTGCTCAAAGTCATATTGGCTTAAAAATGAAACTAATTTTCGAGTCCAACACCTGGGGGTTGTTTTAGTCCGTAGAAGCTTTTGTTCAGTTTACAGACTTGGTCTGGTTTTTCGTCATTAAAAAATCCAATTGGTTGTTTCATATAAACATTTTCGGTCAACTCTCCATGGCGAAAACCGATTTGCACAACCAAATTTACGACTTGCCAGTCTTTTTCTGCGGCTGAAATAAGTAACACTCGAATCGAATCATAGCGAGTAACCGGTGCGAATGTTTCTTTATAATCAATGCCTTTTTGTTGGCAGAATCCACGTGCCACTAGATGCGCTTTAAAACGTATCGGATTGCGGTCTCCATCAGCCTCCACACGAAAAACCCACTTATTGTCAATTAATTTCGCACTATTTTTTCCCAGGTCTATATATTGTTCGATTCTAAGGCATCCATGTGTTCTTCCATAGCGGCTTTCCACTTACTGGAGTCATCACCTTTTATAGCCATTTCGTAAGAATCTGGTTCTAGAATGGGCAATTTGCAGAATAATATTCTGGAGGAAGTAGAGTGTTTCTGTCTCTCAGCTGGTTTAATTCAGTGTTTCCATTGTTAGAAGCATCATAGTATTCATTAACTTGGTAGTCTTCGTCCGTATTTTCAACGCTTTCTTCTGCTGGATTCCTATCTTCTTCAGTTTCAATATTTTCGTTTTTTGGTAGAGGCACATTTTCTGGCTGAATACCTTCACATTCATCGAAACTTTTGAAGGTTAGGGTAGATTTTAGACTTTTCATCCTGAACGTCTCATTTTCATTAAAGGTTACATCTTTTAGTTGCGTCACAAGCTTTTCAATTTTCGAAATATGCTTCGTCATTTTTGCTCCTTCAGGCATTCTGTACTCATAGAACTTTTGCCACAATAATTCTTTTGACACTTCTGTGTTCTGCTCATGGATCGACCTAAGCCGTATCCACATTTCAGCCGCATTGCTGCAAAATGAATTGAGCTTTGTAGTTATTTGTATCCCACTTGGCCCAGGAATCTGAACTTGTGTCATCAGGTTCATAAGCTTTTCAACTTTCAGCAAAATTTGGATGCTGAATTTCCACAATTGAAAGTTTGAGCCATCATACTTTTGCATATTTCCACAATCGAGTTTTGATACAATGGTCTTGACGACACTCTTTACCGTCTGATCAATCTCATTGCAAGATGACGTCAGCTTGTCGCGCTTTGTCCGATAATGAGTGTTGACCATTGGGCACGTCGTAGCTAATTCCGTATTGTTTTATCAGCGCCAAAAGACGAAGAGGAAGTTTATATGTTTATTGTCATTGACACTAACATATATATTTAACTAAATTAAAAACATTTGTTATCAACAATGCCGAAACGATACAGTGAATGCGAACAGGGTTTAATTATCAAGCTGATAAACTATTTTCAGCTTGAAAATGAAGCTTGAATGAAAATGTCAGCTTGAGAATGAATGGTGAGGAATGGGTTTTAGTGGGTAAACAGGTAAGCTGGAGTCCCACACCACCTAGAGCGCTACAATAGTAGCTCTCTGGACAGTGCGTAAGATGGCATTTCCTAAACCTCATCGACAAAAAAAATATATATATATTTATGTGGTTTTAAAGTTGTTTTCTTGCTTTGGTTTCTCAAGTGTTATTTAACAATTCAAAGTCCATTTCAATCCATTCAAATCAATCAATTGTCATCATTCATTCATCCAATTTAAAAAAAAAATTGTAAATACAATTTTCTAAATATTTTAAATATTTACAAAGATGTAATTGCAAGTCAAAATAAAACTAATCATTTTATGAAATTCGAATGTATGTTTTTCATGTTTGCCTATTAAAATCAATATTTTAAACCGTTTGCTTCTTTTAAAGTGTCGACTTTCAGACGAACTTGTTCCGGCATCCAAAAGTGGGTTCATAAAACAAAACTGACTACGTTGATATAATATAAGACGAAGGGCCACTTTATGCAATTATCGAAAATATTTTAAAGAAATAAAATAATATATAGCCTTTAATACAGTGTTGCTAGATTGTATGTTAATATGGGAGTCCTTTTTCATAGCTCGCTGAGCTTTCACAACACATCAATTGTGCCTGGGAAACACGACTTAATTAAAGACGTCGCTCATTTGGCGCCTGACGTCACGTTTTGTGACGTCATGTTGCAATGAGATTGATCAGAGTATATATGCGACACGAACGTATTTAGGATTCGCAAGCTTAACTACACCACAAAACTTAACTACACCACTCGAACGCGACTACTTGACACGAAACGCGACGAAAGGGCTAACGACCTGGGCCCATAACCCTGTTGTCCTAAGCAAAAGTCCTGTTTCGATATAAATGTTTATTGAAAGTACTTAGCAGGGTCTTTGAGTACATAATAAAGCAGCGACTTGAAAAACTGATCGGAAAATATATACCTACCTACCAACTTGGTTTCAAACAACATCACTTGACTATTCATCCGCTATATCCGATTGACTATTCATCCGCTCTTTATTTTGGCCAACAATATACAAACAACTCACCTAACTGACAGAAAGTCGGCGTGTCTATTCATGGACATTAACAAGGCATTTGACAGTGTCGGGCATATGGGCTTACTCTACAAACTTCACAAACTCCACACACCAAAATATCTACTACGCACCATAAAGAACCTACTAGAAAACAGACAACTGCAAGTACGAATTGACAAAACACTGTCATTTTTTGTTCCCCTGAACAAGGGCTCCCTCAAGGATCCCCGCTCTCACTGTTTCTCCACAATATATACTGCCATGACATATACAATTACAACTTACCAGACAAAAATGAAATCGACAGATCGGCATACATATTACAATACGCAGACGACACGGCACTTATTGTACATGACAAAACTACTGAGAGAGCAGCTCAAAGACTCCAAACACTAACAAACAACACAATGACATGGTTTTATAAATGGAGGCTAACACCAAACCCTTCATACGACATAACCAAAAAATGACGTAAAATACCTTAGAATCACAATGGACCACAAACTTAAATTCACTAAACACATACGAAACATCAGGACAGGAACAATAAAGAGAACAAAACACTTCCGATCACTAACCTACAAAGGCAGAGGAATCAGCACAAATACCGCCACCAAAATATATAAAGCTATTTGTAGACCCTTGCTAGACTATGGACATATACTCATGACCAACGGAACAGAAAGGACAAAACGTTATATACAAACAGCAGAACAAATTGCACTAAGACTAATAACAAGAATAAGACACCCCCAAAAACCCACTACACAACCCCTCCACCCAACTACTATACGAACGCAGAAACATGACAAAGATTTCGGAAAGACTCATTCATCTACAGACAAAATGGACAAACAACCCCTACAACTGGACCATACTGAATCCCTTTTGTCTTACAAGACCAACAAGGCAATACCGCGTCCATTTCCCTACATCAACGCTACTCGAACACTTACAAACGCAACTGACTACTGGACAGTAAAATAATTTTTTCTTGTCATTAGAATTAGAAAGTTTATTTAATAAAATTGTTAACCCAGAATAAGAGAATTTTTTTCTTTGTTTTTTATTTAGATTAAGACTACATGTATTAAACAAGGGCAGAAAGACCGATAGGTCGATAGCCTTTTTTAGAGTTAAACATGTTTACTACTACTACTGTTTATTGAACAAAAATCAAGTTAATGAATACAAAGCTGAAATCGAAGGAATCAGAAAATGGGTTAACACAATATTGCCGCCTAAGCAATCATGCTATAGCCAGACTTCGGCGGCGTAAAGAAAATACATATTAAAATAAACTTAACGTTGACTGGTACAAATTTCAGATGTAATGTAAGCATTATTCTAACACTTTGATCTTTTGATGATAGTTTATAATAGTAGCCAGTGACCATTCGATGAAACTCGTTAGCTATATTTCCCATTATATGGTTTTATTTTTTCAGTTTGTGGAAAATAGTTCATTTGAAAACCATCTTGCTGTTTGAAGTTTGAATGGTAATGTTTCTGAGTTTTGGGACGATATCCCTTGTACAGGGCCATTGGTGAAATCGGGACTGATTTTTGTGCGGTCAATGTGTAACCCCGATTATTATTTCGTAACTTTTTTATTCAAATATGGCTATGCGGCCCAACAAAATACATTTTTAAACAAGTGGACTGTATTTTAATGATGTTTATACGGTGCCCGTGTAAATAATGAGACCCCCTTTTTATTTTTTGAACCTTAATAGTTTTTGTCACAAAATTTGGGACGCCTACATAACATCAAATTTTCCATCTTTTGATATAAAAATATAAGCTGAAATTGTCAAAGTGACAGTTTTACGTCATTTTCGTTTATTTTTCCTAATGGAGTGGCTGGTCGAATCACATCTTATTTTGAAGGTTTATTCATCTTCCCGTCAACCTTCAATTTGTAGATCATTTCTTCCAGTGGTTTTGATGCTCGTGGAATGACCCATTGTCAATTAAATTTCTGATGAGTGTGTTGTTTTTTCTAACGCTGTTCAAAATTTTATTTGTACCTATACCGACTCCACCCTAATTTTCATTCTCAGATACAGCAAGGCCCACCTATATATTTTTAAAGTTTACAACATGAGTGCTTTTCCTGTTTAAAGATGTCTTGATTTGCAGATTTCAAATTTCCTATTATCAATTCTTTGAGCCATGGCCACCAACGCTAAATCTGCCCTTTTCAACTAATTCAAAGAAATGGGACCCTTAAGCTTTACATTTTTGATTGTAGAATTATTTATGAATCGAAAGCAATGCGCGGTAATCCCTAAAAGCTTCCACAATAAAAAAAACGATACAATAAACAGAAATCGGCACCCTTGCTGGTAAATGTTAACGTTCTAGGAACACGTCCTTCTGGTATTTCATTAAATTTAGGAATATCCAAGCTAGGCCACACAGAAGGATCTTTAATTATCCAGTCAGGACCGGTCGACCATAACGCGGATTTTTTTAAATCCACGGGGCTAGAAACGCGAGATTTCATGTCCGCTGGACTATCTAGTGATCGTGCGTGATTCCATTGCTTGACTTTGCACATTTCCTTAATATTAGAAACGCGATTCGGGATAAAAGATTTGCGAAATTGAATTGTTGAATCCGTCCAGTTGTGAATTGCTGAAATATTTATACTATAAAACGAAGAATATATAAAATCTACAATTCCAATAAATGGAACAACATAAATAAAAACAATAATAAAAAAGAAGGTGAGATCAAGTATATATCATTACCGTATATTCCAGAAATCAACACAAAAATAAAAAATATTTTAAAACCGCATAATATTACGATAGCAGAAAAAACTAAAAACGACTTAGCAAAGAAATGTTTCACAAAATTTAAGCTTAAAAGTGAAAAGTTAAACACACCTAATGTAATATACAATATTGACTGTTTGAACTGTGAGAACGCATACATAGGTCAACCAGGACAATATTTAAAGAAAAGAATATACGAACATAAATATAGCTTAGAAATTGACCACAAACTTAAATTCACTAAACACATACGAAACATCAGGGCAGAAACAATAAAGATAACAAAACACTTCCGATCACTAACCTACAAAGACAGAGGAATTAGCACAAACACCGCCACCAAAATATATAAAGCTATTTGTAGACCCTTGCTAGACTATGAACATATACTCATGACCAACGGAACAGAAAGGACAAAACGTTATATACAAACAACAGAACAAATTGCACTAAGACTAATAACACGAATAAGACACCCCCAAAACCTACTACACAACCCCTCCACCCAACTACTATACGAACGCACAAACATGACAAAGATTTCGGAAAGACTCATACATCTACAGACAAAATGGACAAACAACCCCTACAACTGGACCATACTGAATCCCCTTTGTCTTACAAGACCAACCAGACAATCTCGCTTCCGTTTCCCTACATCAACGCTACTCGAAAACTTACAAACGCAACTGACTACTGGACAATAAAATAATTTTTTCTTGTCATTAGAATTGGAAAGTTTATTTAATAAGATTGTTAACCTAGAATAAGAGAATTTTCATATTTGTTTTTTATTTAGATTAAGACTATATGTATTAAACAAGGGCAGAAAGACCGAGAGGTCGATAGCCTTTTTTAGAAATAAAGATGTTTGCTACTACTGAAAAGAGTAAATACGGCCAATGGCACTGTTTCGTCCCAGCTTATTTTTTCCTTCCACAATTGTTGGATAATTAATTTAGCACACACAATAACGGCGCCAATAAGTCCCAGATGATCAAATATTTGCGATATAATTGATAGGATGAATCTTTTTGTCATCCTTCGACGAGGGAGCTTTTGGTGACACATGTTCTAACTCAGAACATTGATACTGGGTTTCCAGATTAAACCCAAGGTTTCACCGTCTTATCGTTAATGATAAAGTATGGAGATTTCGTCCCCGCCCGGTCGACATTTGCTAATATGACTAGATTGTTTGATCACCAGTTCCTCAATTTAAATCCTCTCTCTTTCAATAAATTAGAGATCACTTTTTTCAAAGTTTTAGCCTCCTCAATGGCAGGAGCTCCCGTGATGAGATCATCAACATAAAAGCCCTTTAAAATAATTTGACGCGACTTTATAAAATCTTGCAACATTCATAGTTTTTGCGCAAAAAATTATTTCTGTTTTCTTGCCACTTAACAATATTAGACAATAACTGCAAATATCGTGATCAATATTGGCATAGGCATAAATCAATTGTCAAACTTTTGACGTTTGTAAATCAATCTCACAGATTCGTTTCGAATGACGTTTTATAATGAAGAAATGACCGACATGGTCAAAGTATTAAGGTTTTGCGAAGACAACTTGCATGAGAGCGTACGCGTTTACGCGGCGCGATACCCAAATCGACACGTTCCAGATTGTGGGGATCGACTTCAAGTACGAAATGCGATCGCTGAGGAAGACGTTTTAAATAGGATTGCTGAAAATCGAAACATCAGTACTCGCCACCTACCACTGGAATCTGACTTTCCGAAAAGTACAGTTCATCGGATCGTAAGGCAGCAGCTCCTCCTCCTTATCATGCGACACCTGTTCAGGAACTTTTATCACTTGATTTTGGAAGAAGACTTCAATTTTGTCACTATATATTGAAGATGAGCAGGCACGTGACCTAAACTTAACTAGCAGAGTTTTGTTCACTGATGAAACCGGTTTCACCAGAAGTGGTGTGTTCAATTCCCATATTTTCCACAATTTTTCAGAAGAAAACCCTCATGCGAGGCATATTAATCACCTTCACGCGGAATTTCGTATTAGTATTTGGGCCGTGATCATCGGTAACATCCTCCTTGGGCCTATTCATTCCGAGCCGCTTGAATGGCGAAAATTATTTAAATTTCTTGAAGGACACTTTTCCGGTTCTAAGGTAATGCTTTTCCATGCAAGTGGATGGGAAGAAGAGGGGAGAGATGTTTATGTCGAATGGCCTCCCAGGTCCACCGACTTAACCCTATTAAAATTTTTTTTGTGGCGAGCTTTAAAAAATTAGGTTTACGCCACTCCTGTGGAATCCCATCAAGAGCTATTATGTAAAATTCAAAACGAGATGAACATAATGCGGGATGATCCAGAAATGTTAAGAAGGGTCCAATGCAATTTCAGTCGAAGGATCCAACTATGCATCCAAGAAAATGGCGGGCATATCCATCATCTGTTGTAATTTGTTTTTCTTCTGGAAGTTGTAATAATTTTAATAATTTGTAATTTCTATTAAACATATGTTTCTAATTGTTAACAATCGCAATTCTCATTTTTGTTATAAATTATTATTTTTTCGTTAAAGTTTTTGGCTGTTGATTGTAAACTCACGTCTCAATTTTGCCGCTACGACACCGAAGGAAATGTATTTTAAGTATTAACTAATGAATTAAAATTATTGTTTATCCGTCGCAGATTTTTATTTTGTCATCGATTACATTTTCCATCAAAAATTAAAGTCTTTTTTCAAAATCAAGTGATAAAAACTTTCAATCCGTGAAAATGTCCGGTAATCTGGAACGTGTCGATTTGGGTATCGCGCCGCGTCAACGCGAACACTCTCACGCAGGTTTCTTCGCAAAACCCTAATGCTTTGACCATTTCGATCATTTCTTCATTAGAAAACGTCTTTCGAAACGAATTTGTAAAACTGATTGACAAACGTCAAAAGTTTGACAATTAATTAATGCCTCGCTTATCACGATATTTGCAGTTAATGTCTGATATTGTTAAGTGGCTAGAAAACAGATATAATTTTTTTGCGCAAAAACTATGAATGCTACAAGATTTTATCCAAAAAAATTCCTGGGTTTCAGTCAATTTTATTGTTTATTATTTAAAATGTCACAAATACGTTTCGGTGTCTTTCTCCACCATCATCATCAATCAAAATTCACATACTAAAATACAAATTACACACATATTAAAAAGTATATTAAAAACAATTCATTCCAATATATTCCTTGGTTTTTCAGTCAATTTTATTGTCACTAATTATGGTGTTATGTGATGAGCCCTGCGTTTCGTCCCGGGTCTACCTATTGGACTCGTCAGTAAGGCTTTAGGTAGACCCTGCCTTATACGCCAGACATCGGTTCTACGTGTTCGGACGTAAATGAACCGAGCCGGTATAGATCTTCTGCGGTGAGATATTGGCAACCCGTGTTGCCGATTAGCATTAGATTGAAAACCACTCGTTCCATTCTGCTTTTTTCTCCCAAGCATCTAGTTACATAGCCATACCCACCTGACTCTGCAACTACAATACTAGGAAACCACCATACTCCAACATTCCACGAGTCAGCAGAAGTGTTTTCCTCATTTGACTGTTTTGCATGAGAACTCATTCTTTGTAACCACGTTGTGGAATTAAGTAGCTAAATAAATTGTCGTTGTAATAATAAAAGCTTTTTAAAAACGAATTATATCGTTAAAGTTTCATAATTGGCGCAGTCGGTAGGATTGTGCAGTAGCAGTATCCAAGATTCCGGCTATTTGAGTTCTTCAACTCTTCAGCACAATCTCCAGAACCAACGGCAGAGGCTACTCCACCAAGAATCGGGAAGGAAGAATCAACGTAAGTGCATTTTCCTTTCAATCCTAATCTATCTTCCGTATAAAGATTTCATTAGGAATAGTAATAGGGCCGTGTATCGCATACACACAATTAAAGTTAGGTCAGTCTATTGAAGACATAGTTTAGTTTGATTTTTTTTTTTTTCTCTCTCTCAATTAAGAAAATAGAAAGCATAAAAATAGTAATTTTCTAAAGTGAAATATAAAGTTTATGCTTATTTATGAGTGAAGTAGACGATATTGTCAAACAATTAGAAAATATTCGTCTTAGCAAACCAGTAAGTACCAGCGTTAAAATGACTACTGCAAACCAAAATAATATGAATTGGAGTTTATTCAAATCAAAGTTAGATAATATTAAATCCTTTGACTGTGACAGTAATTACCTGAATAAATTTTTAAGTAGGTGCGAGAACCTAATAAGTACATATCTACCACTAAACGATGCTGATTTAAACAAGCATATTTTGGATTGTATTAATGAGAAACTGATCGGAAAAGCCGAAACTATGGTTGGCAATCGATCAGAACTTCTTAGTTGGGATAATCTCAAAACCGCTTTGATTCAGTGCTTCTCTGACCGAAGAGATGTAGATTGTTTAATTCAGGAACTTACAAGGACCCGCCCTCATAGAAATGAAGATTTAATAAGTTTTGGTACTAGGTTGCAATTGCTTAGGAGTAATGTAGTCCAGCGTGTCAGTAACGATACCCAAATGTCTACTAGCGATAAAGTTTGCAACATTAATCATTTTGAGAAAACTTCATTAAATACGTTTATCGCAGGATGCTCAGGCACATTGAAAAATAATATGCATCTGAAAAGACCAGAATCCCTTGAGGATGCGATGGCCTATGTTTTAGAGTTTGAGAATTTTGAGCGACTTTATGGAACTTTACGTAATAGTGAAAAATCCCAAAAATTTAATCCAAGTTTCACTAAGCCTGGATTTAACCAAAATTATTATCGTCAACATTTTCCAAACGCGCAAAGCTTTTTCCCCACCCCACAGTTTAGTAACAGCCAACCGCAATATAATCAATATCAAGCCAACAACCAATCAAATGGTTTTCAACTTAATCAACACACTAATTCAATCACGTCTACTAAACCGACATTTCCCTCTCAACCGGTAAATATTCAAAGTAGACCAACACCCCCTAGACAATGGCCCACAAATAGAGATGTTTTTGGTCCGCCCAGAAATGTATTCAGACCCAATCAGAACTCTCCAAATCAATTTCCAAGGCCTACACCCATGTCAGGAATTTCCAGAAATTCTCTTACCCCCACCAGAAAACATGGATTAAATTCTCAATATAATAACTTCCAAAGACCATTTTATCAAACACCACAGCCAATGATAGTTGAAGAACTATATTCGAACGAATACGAAGATCATTCTACAAACCCGTATTGTCAAAATTTTGAACATTTTTATAACCAAGAATACCTTGACTACCCTCAGTCAACAGAAACATACTCTGATCAATTTGAAGACCAAATCAACTTCCAGGAGCTTCAAGACCCTCGAACTTCCCAAAATACTGTCCTCGAAGAAAATGGAAATTTTTGCGACCCCAGCCCAACGAAAGAACACAGCTAATAGAAATTAACATTTCTTCATACAATGCCCTTCCATACATTGAAATTAGCAGTCTTAACATCAAGCTTTTAATTGACACTGGCAGTTTTCGATCAATTTTAAGACCCACCATTGCCGAGACTTATTTTCCACACTGTATATTTCGGTCAACCAATACTATTAAAACAGCCATAGGTAGCGAAAGCACGCAGTTTCAAGCTAATATTTCCGCGCTCGCAGAAGTTGGTCTCGACTACGAAATCAGCTTTATTTTATTTGATTTTCATGATTATTTTGATGGCGTTCTAGGACTCAATGATCTTATAAATATGAATCTTAACATTGATTTAATTAACAAGCGATTGATTGGAGCAAACATCGAAATTCCCTTTAAGTACAGAACACCTGCAGAAGCTAGTTTTACATTCTCGGTAAACCCATGCAGTAAAATTAAGAAGAAATTACCAGTTAATGTTAACGACGGGGATATTATTATAAATACCCAGAAGATGAACGACCTGATCATTCCGTCAATGGTCACCTGTGCACGCTACGGATTTGCCACCGTTGAAATTCAAAACCCCACAGATAAGACCGTTTCAATAACCTTAACTGAACCACTAAAGGTCGAGGCTTTTGAACCTGCAAAGTATGAAATTTATACTCTTGAGGCAGTCTCGCAAAATCTTGGAAATCGTAATAACAAAACGTTTAATATTAATAATCAAGTTCGAACGAATCACATGAATACCGAAGAAAAATTAGCTATCAATCGATTGTGTACGGAATTTTCCGATATATTCTATAAACCAGGAGACCAACTCAGTTTTACATCAAGAATTAAGCATGAAATCAAAACAACCGACGAGATTCCGGTGCACGTTAAACCATATCGATACCCATATGTTCACAAAGCAGAGGTTAAAAAACAAATAAATGAAATGTTAGACAAAGGAATTATTCGATCTTCCAGCAGTCCATGGTCATCACCAATATGGATTGTCCCCAAGAAAATGGACGCGTCAGGGCAACAGAAATGGAGGATAGTTTGCGATTTCAGAAAAATTAATGACAAATGTGTTCCCGACAAATACCCAATACCCAACATTAACGATATATTAGATAAAATGGGCCGTGCCCAATATTTTTCTACCCTCGATTTGGCGAGTGGGTTTCACCAGATTGAAATACACAAGGACTCGATAGAAAAAACAGCATTTAGCGTGGAACATGGCCACTATGAGTATTTAAGAATGCCATTTGGACTGAGAAATGCTCCAGCGACATTCCAACGTGTAATGGATGAAGTACTCAAAGATCTACAAAACAAAGTTTGTATGGTATTTATGGATGATGTAATCGTGTTCAGTACAAATCTAACAGAACATATTCAAAATTTAAAATTGGTATTTAAAAAACTTCGTGAAGCAAATTTAAAAATTCAACTCGATAAATGTGAGTTTCTGCGACGAGAGGTCGAATTTTTAGGACACATTGTCACACCAGAGGGAATAAAACCAAACAAAAATAAGATCACGGCAATACAAAAATACCCACTTCCAAAAACGCAACGCGAACTAAAATCATTTTTGGGATTGGTTGGATATTATCGAAAATTTATCCAGAATTTTGCAAAGCTAACTAAACCCTTAACACAATGTCTTAAGAAAGAAGGAAAAATCGTGCACACAAAAGAATTCATAGAGTGTGTTAATACTTGCAAAAATGTTCTAACAACAGAACCTGTCTTGGCATATCCAAATTTTACGAAACCCTTCGAGTTAACCACCGACGCTTCTAATTTCGCGATTTCAGGAGTACTATCTCAGGGAAACCATCCCATATGTTACGCATCTAGAACCCTTAATCCAGCGGAGATAAATTACTCAACAATTGAGAAGGAGCTATTGGCAATTGTCTGGAGTTGCAAGTACTATCGCCCATATTTATTTGGAAGGAAATTTATAATCTTCACAGACCATAAACCCTTACAATGGCTCATGTCAATGAAAGAACCAAATTCCAGGTTGGTACGTTGGAGACTAAAATTAGAGGAGTTCGACTACGAAATCAGATATAAAAAAGGCAAATCCAATAAAGCAGCAGATGCACTTTCCAGGAATCCTGTTGACCTCAATGCTCTAGAAACAGATTCATTATACAACAATATAGGAGACACCGATGAAATAACCAATGACTTTATGTTAAATCACGAAGAATTGCCAAGCTTAGATAACTTAACAGTTTCAGAGATTTTAGGGCAAAACACCGAACCCTCAAATTCAAATAAAGGCAAAATTAATATTATATCGAATATCCAGTTAAGAACACCGAACCAAGTTAACAACCAACCGTCCGATTCAGAAACAATACACTCATCATCAGAAAATCCTATTTTTGGAATACCAATATCTGAACGTCCAATAAATATGTACAAGAATCAAATAATTATTACAGATGGAGATATCCTAAATGTTCATATTAAACAGAAACGCATATTCGAAAACATCCGTATGTACTTAACTATTTCAAAAATTAATCCCGCCCCTCACATTATCAAATTTATAAAAGAATACCTCAATCCCAAACAATCATACGCATTATATTTTCGACACGATGGCCTTGCGCGAATTTTTACAGTAACCCTTCAAAATATTTTTAAAAATTCTGCTTATAAAATGCTTCATTGTACAAAAATGCTTGAAGATGTACAAACCAGAGAGGAGCAGCAGGAGAGAATGAAGCTCTATCACACCACAAAGACTTGTCACCGCGGCATAAGCGAGCTAAAATTGAGTTTAAATCAAAGATATTATTGGCCAAAAATGTCTGAAGATATAGAAAACTACGTGAATAATTGTGAAATTTGTCAGAAAATAAATATGACAGAAGTCCACCTATTGTAAGTTCAATCTCACTCCTACAGCATCCAGACCATTTGAACACATACATGTCGACACTTTTAGAATGAATTACGATGCTTATGTCACAGTTTTAGATTCATTTTCCAGATACGGGCAGGCATACCCACTTAAAAGTATTACCGGAATTGAAGTTATCG
Organism: Dendroctonus valens; assembly: GCA_024550625.1. Classification (NCBI taxonomy): domain Eukaryota; kingdom Metazoa; phylum Arthropoda; class Insecta; order Coleoptera; family Curculionidae; genus Dendroctonus; species Dendroctonus valens. Next base: position 97,804 of record JAJTJO010000368.1, read on the forward strand.
AAAATCTATACACCTTTATTACACATCATGGTTTACCATTGAAGATAACTACAGATCAAGGAACGGAATTTAAGAATAAAGCTTTAGAAGATTTTTGCAAACTCTATAAAATTGATTTACACTACACAACAGCGAAGAATAGTAATTCAAATTCACCTGTTGAACGCTTTCATTCGTCAGTCATAGAAAGCTACAGATGCTTGAAAGAGGAAAATAAAGAACTATCAACTGATCAATTAATCAAGCGCGCAGTTTTGGGTTATAATAATTCTATTCATACTGTAACAAAATTTACCCCTTTTGAAATCATAACTGGTCACATTAAATCAATAAATCCGTTTGATCTCAACGATAACGCAATTATTTCAAGTTATGTGCAATCGCATAAAGAAAATTCGAATAAGTTATACGAAAAAATTAAGCAAAAGAATGAAGAAGCAAAATGTGCAATAATAACTAAACGGAACGAAAACAGATGTGAACCACCAGATTTCGAGTCACAAAATCACGCTTATATCAAAACCAAAAACCGCGGCAAACACTTACCAAAATTTAATAAAATGCAACTAATCGGGCAAACCGATATTAAATTACAAACACAAAATCACGATTATCACAAAAGTTGTGCCCGAAAACCAAAAACTAAGTTTCACTATTATTTGCAGAGAAACCAAGAAAATGGGTCTCAAATGGAAAATCCCGATTGTCCTGTTCCTGGTTCTTCAAACCAAATGGTCAATTGAAACGGAAATACAACTAAACCCCTTAAATAATCCAATACTTCCGATTAAGCTAGGTAATGCTAAGCTAGTTTATAGTAAACATACATTTCTACACTATATAGATTTAATTGAGATAATTACGCAAATGGAAAATTTAAAAAGCAATTTTCTAATACTTAAAGGCTACTTAAAGTCACATAACGGTAATAACGGTATATCATATCATCAGTTATCAGAAAATTTACTAATAAGAACGGACAACTTAATTCACATCGCATCAGGTAAACTTCAAAATTTAATACCAAATAATCGAAAGAAACGAGGCCTTTTGAATATAGTAGGGCAAATTAATAAATGGCTTTTTGGTACACTTGACGCTGAAGACGGTCAACATTACAATGAAGCAATTGCTACTTTAGAGAGTAGTCAAACAAGCGTTAACGATGAACTAAAACTTCAGATGTCGCTATCCAAAGGTTTAATCACTCATTACAATAAGACCATAACTACCCTTAACGAAAATCAGGACAAACTTAGATTAAGTATAAGGTCCTTTCAGCAACTAATGCAACAAACGATATCCAATGTTCAGAATTATCTTGGGTTTCACGGGTCAATAACGCAATTAAACCTAGATTGTCAAAACTTAATTATGTTTTTGGATAATTTAGAGGATGCAATAATGTTTTCCAAACTAAATGCGCTGCATAACAGTATTTTGTCCACTAACGAATTAACAATTATGCTAAAATATTTAGAAAACATGTACAAAGTTGCAGCAATCCCAAAATTTCAAAATATACTCTCGTATTATCAATTTTTTGGAACTCAGGTTAGTTTCTCTCACACGAAAATAATTTTTGCGATACACGTACCTATACTAAGGCCAGAAGATCTAATGTTTTTTCACCTATACCCTATTATCCTAAATCGAACTATATTCATTCCCCAATACCCTTACCTCGCACAAGAAGAAGTTGGAAACCAGCACACCAGTCAGCCTTGCTCAAAAATAGAAGACACATATTATTGCAACGAAGAGTTTCACCCACAAGATGATTGTACCAATGAACTTTTAAAAGGCAAGACAATACATAATTGCCCAACCTTCAACATTAAGTTAGTAGAGCCAATAGTTGAACAAGTAACGGAAGAATTGGTCCTCGTACTGTTAACAGAACCTGCAAAGTTAATATCCAAATGTGGTACCGATCAGTATCACCTACTTGAAACATCAACCCTTGTCAAGATCCCGAAAAATTGCGAAATTCAAATTAATGAAAAGAAATTCATCAATAACATCAACATACAAAAAGGAAAACCATTTATATTGCCGAAAATCACACTACCTCAAACAATTACTACGAAGTTCTTGGACGCACCAAACATTTCCAAAATTAATCTAGATGAAATTTATCATTTGAAGGAAATAGCCAATCAACTTTTACCAGTGACTTTAAACCAGAAGTCAAAACACCAAGAATACACCTTCTTTGGTATTGTGGGAGTCTGCACATTTCTTCTGATTCTCCTATTGACGAGCCAATGGAACCGAGTCAGAATCTTTTGGCTATCGACCCGAAATGCTTTCCATAAATCTACGGATCTTCAAGTACCAGATGATTACTCAGCAACTACCGCTTCGAAAAAACAGTCCGTTATTTTCGAATCCTGAGGAGGGAGAAGTTACATAGCCATACCCACCTGACTCTGCAACTACAATACTAGGAAACCACCATACTCCAACATTCCACGAGTCAGCAGAAGTGTTTTCCTCATTTGACTGTTTTGCATGAGAACTCATTCTTTGTAACCACGTTGTGGAATTAAGTAGCTAAATAAATTGTCGTTGTAATAATAAAAGCTTTTTAAAAACGAATTATATCGTTAAAGTTTCATAATTATCTATATCTTTTTCGTATATTTCTTTTTCCTGACTGTACTTTTAATTCATTCCAATATATTCCTGGGTTTTTCAGTCAATTTTATTGTCACTAATTATTCACATAACACCATAATTAGTGACAATAAAATTGACTGAAAAACCCAGGAATATATAGGAATGAATTAAAAGTACAGTCAGGAAAAAGAAATATACGAAAAAGATTAAAAACAATAGGTTTTCAGGTGATGAGTCAGGACAATCATGTCTGGGAAAAAACTAGAATCTATTGTTCAGAGATTCAAATTTGACTTACGTGTAAGGCTGTTTCTACCTTCACATTTGACCGGCTATTGAAATCCATATTTTGTTCGATATCGAGCGAGAGAATAAAGAAACTGTTTATATTTCGCTATTTCTTTGCATTCTAGGAATATTAATTGCTCTGCAATCCTTCAATGTCAGGTGTTTATATTCCATTTACTTAGTCCAATCAGTGCATGCATGCGCTCATTTAATTAGTGTGTGATATTCAAAGCTAAGATTGTCTGTGTCTGTTCTAAAATTCATTGCATTCTGATGTTTTTTAATTTGTATCATTTCATGGATTCTTCTCTTATTATAATTGTCTTCATTGATTAATATTTTTGTGTTATCAAACTCAAAACTATGTAACTTTTGTTGTGCATGTTGTGCTAATGCTTCGTGGTGATAAGCTAATGCTTCGTGATTAATTTTCATATTTGCTTTTTATTTAGATTAAGACTACATGTATTAAACAAGGGCAGAAAGACCGATAGGTCGATAGCCTTTTTTAGAAATAAAGATGTTTACTACTACTACTAGCCAAATTTCAACTATCGAGCACTGGCACAACCAATCGCTAGCGAGGTCAGATCCCGACAAATTCTAGTTCGTCTAACCATTCATTTGCATTTTACAACCTAACATTTAATTGCTGTTTAAAGCTGTTTTAGCGTTTCCTCAGTAAAAAGCATATTTGATGGTTTAGAAACCACACGCGGCTTCCAAATTAGTGGATTTAAGTAGAAATGCTTGCTAGTGTTTGAACTTAATAAAGATCGTCAATTAGGAATAAATTAAGAAACTATTCAATTATAGCTGTAGTTTAAAAGATCGAAATGAGCTTGGATTAATCCAAACAACAATGTTACATTTAACTCCTTATAAAACCGCCAAATCATCAAATAATATACTGATACAAATATCGACTTACCTTAAACGACTGAAAAGGAAAATGGAATATATTGAACGCTCTCTCAGCTTTACGCAATTTGTGTGCGGAGACTGTGCGGGAAAATCGCAGCGAGACCCGACTACAACTCAGCAAGCTACTTGAACTTCTTGCATTATCTGGTTGATCGTCGAATCATTTGGCTCGTATGACCAAAATGTGGGGTCAATACGTAACCCCGATTATTAATTCATAACTATTTTATTCAAATATGGCTAAAAATGGCTTTGCAGCCAAATAAAATAAATCTTTAAACAAATGGACTGTATTTCAACGATGTTCATATATGTATGGAGGTCGCGTGCCTCCAATATGTATTAAAACGCAGAATGCAGACAGAAACTGTATTATCTTAAGTGCTCTGGAGAGGAGCAAACAGACACTGTGAAGAAACGGCGGGAAACTGTTTTGCAGCCTTGTGTTGCGCCGTTTTTAGAGTTGGCCGTCCTGGTGACCTGCCCTTGGTCAGGGTTGCCAACGCTGTTCATCGAATCCACTGATTCTAGTTTCTTTCTTGTTTTGGTTGTTGAACAGCGTTGCCAGGTGTCCACGACAATACTCCCCTCCAAGTAATGGAGTGGTTAAAACAGTTACAACGAAAAATGGACTTACATAATAAAAGTACAGTACAAAATGTAGCTAGTTCAAAAATTAAAACCATTACTTATATGCTACATTTTCTAGAAATCTAAAATAAACAATTCACGTGAAATTCATAAGAATGTTCGGGCTGAATAGCGAAACAAACCGTCTTCTTTTTTGAAACGGCGTTGCATCGTGCATGGTTGTGGTTGTTATTAATATTCACGGTAAAGTATTTTTGGTGCCGTCTATGAACAGGGAAAGGGCCATCGTAAGGGGGTTGCAGTGCTTTCTTAACCATGTCCCGTCTAACGATTACATTGGAACATGAGTTCAGCTCGAGCAGCGTGACGAAAATATTGTTGTTGTTGAATGGTAATTGTCAGGTATTGGCCGAAGAAGTTCCATTTGTCTTTTCAATTCGGTGGTGAGGAAAGTGGGTCGCTTGAGGATTTGTGGGCATCGAAAAATTTGCCTGGGTAGTAGCATTTCTGCTGGTGTAATACCTACATGTTCTCTGACTGTGCTGTGCAGACGAAGCAGTACCATGGGCAGGAAATCTGGCCAGCGATGGTTGGCGTGTGCCATTATGGCAGATTTCAATGTTCGATGCCATCTTTATATTTTTCCGTTTGTTTGCCGGTGATACGACGCAGATCGAACCTGTTTGCATCCCATTTGGACTGGGAGGGATTTGAAGAGCAAACTTTCAAATTGCCGTCCTGGACCTGTAATGCCTTGGGAAGGAGCTCCGGAACGACATATCCACTTGAAATAAAAAGTTGAAGCGACGATTTTTGACGGAAATGTCTTTCATAGGGAAACCTTCGGCCCGGCGAAAGCCGTTAGAAGGAGGTATTGGGTCTATATTGACTCACTCGAAACGTTCGTCTGGGGGTCAAATCTTTTTCAGGTGCGAGTGTGTTTATTTACTTTGCACTTTTGGCATTCCAAGCATGTCGTCGACCATTCGCGGGGTTTATTGAGGGCCTCACATAACGTGATGTTATTAATTTTGATGTGGTTTTGCTCTCTGGATGTCTGAAACCGTGGAATTTTGAGAATATGAGCCATCTGAATTTCAGTGGAATGATAGGACGGCATTTTGTGGTACTAACATCGCACCAAATGGGTGCCATTGATCTGGTAAACGGAAGTTGCTTCAAAACCAGCGAGGTAACTTCTGGGTTGGTCAGTATTGCTTGGAGTTTCGGGTAGTTGCGTTGATGTTCCAGCAGAATATCGTAATCGATGCCCTGAGGTGTATCAGTAGCTTCGAAACGAGAATGCACGTCGGCAGCAATGTTGTTTGTACGGCTGATGTGTATTCTGTTGGTGGCGAATTGGCCAATATAATCCAGACCCTAACCCAAACTAACCCGCCACGGGTTAGTAAAGTTAAAGGCTTAAAGGTCTTCCTTCGAGTAGATGCCTGAAATATTTATTTGCCCAATACATGGCAATAAGTTCACGGTCACAAATGCTATGCTTAACTTGCGCTGGATTGAACTTGTTGGAGAAGAAGCTCAGGGGTGTACCGACTGCACCCATGCCGAAATCAGAAGCGTCAACCGTTAGTGAAATTAGAGGGTAGGGTTTGCCAAATCAGTTTTGCACTGTTTGAAATGTTTGTTTCAAAGTGTTTCGGGGGTTTTGAAGCTGGTCTTGATGATGAGCGACAAGAGGAATAAATAGATAGGATATAAATTCAATATTCCGAGAAATCTTCGAAGTTCACCAAATACTTTTGGAACAGCATCGTTGATGATGGTGACTACTTTTTCCGGTAAGGACTCGATCCTTCGGCTGAAACCTCGTATCTCAGGAACGTTTGAAATTATCAAGACGTTTGAAGACTTCTGTGAGATGTTTGCGGTGTTGTTCGTGATCTTTTGATGCAATCAAAACCTCATCGAAATATGGAATGCAAAAATCGTGAGCATTCGAAACCTCGTGAATAAAACGCTGGAACGATTGAGCTGCAATACAAAGACCAAACTGCATGCGTTAAACTCGTATTGGCGAAAAGGGGTAATCATAGCAGTCTTAGGGATAGAACTGGGCTCCAACGGAATTTGATGGTACGCTCGGACGAAATCCAAGGAACTCAAAACTTTTTTTGCTCCATGATGTGAGAAAAATCCTGAATATTGGGGATGGGATATTTATCTTCGGCAGCTTTTGAGACAGAGTTTAAACGACGATAGTCACCCATTGGCCTCCAATCGCCAGACTTTTGCTTAACTATGTGAAGTGGGCTTGCCCAAGGACTGCTGAAAGGGCAACAAATTCCCTGCTCTAGAAGATACTGAAATTCGTCCTTGGCAATTTTTAATTTGTCTGCAGGGAGTCGACGGGCTTTGAAGGAGATGGGGTGCCCCTGTGTTAAGATGAGATGTACACAACACGTGCTTGTTGGAGAATTTTGTGATTTCCAGAAATTGCTTCAGAATGTCAAAGTACTCGCAATTAGAAGCTAGTGTGCTTACTGAGCTGATGGCAGAATGGTTGCTGGAAGTGTCTACGATTTTGTTGGAAACCACTAAAGCGTCTTTGTAAGCCTAAACTGTGGTTTGTACCTTAAGTGGAAATTAGTGTGTTGTTGGCGGCGTACAAGATGAAATCATTGACCTGGCGTTTGTCTTTTCCCGATTTTGACACAATTGATGCAACCGAACCCGAATCAATGAGGAATCGGATTCCTGTAACCGGGTCCCCAGTCACTAACCCGTAGTTAACCCTCTTCGCGCGCACGTTTTGACGACTTCGTGGGTCTCCGCTGGTAGTCGCCCTTATAAGCATGTGTTGTTTCCCTGATTTTGTTCTAACAGGGCGGCTTGCACTTGCGGGCACTGTATCCATGTATGTTGTGGTACCAGGATAACTCGCCCCCTTGGTTGCGTGCGTAGGACCTGTAACGACTCCGACCACATTGACGGTATCTCGAGTTATTCCCGCTTTGCCTTGAGTCGTCTCTCCTACCCAGTTGTTGCTTCTCTACTCGCTTAGTGATCTCCTTTAACGCTTCGGCACAACTGTTGTGCTCTGCATGATCGACAGCGTAGGTTTTCGACTGCTCGATTTTGTTCGCCATTTTCGCAAAGGTGTCATCGAGTCCGAACTAGTGGTAAATACTGACTAGATCTGCGTTGGTAAATGTTGCATCCAGAGCGTTTCCTGGGATACTGACGTTCCTCCGAGTCTCGTCATTTCGTTGAGTAATTCGGATGAATTCTGATCACCCATTAACTTAAGAGAAAAACTTTCTTAGTTTTTGTTCGCTCGTCTCTGAGAAGATGGCTGCTAGCCTTTCTTTAGTCCCCTTGTACTTGCCTACTGCGGGCTGGGCTGAGATAAACTCACTCGTATGGCCGAGGATGCACGTTTCGATGTCGTTGACCACGTAGTTGTACCTTGTATAGGGCGTTAGTTTATACTTGTCACAGATAACATCAACTACTTTGAAAGACATATAATTACACCTACAACACACTTACTTTACGTCAAACAATATTAACTTTATGGCAGTTCGTCAGGTGGTCGATCGATATAATACATCTGAAACCAATTTAGAAAAAGTAATTGAGTAACCAGTTCAACAAGCAAAGGGGTATGATTGATAATTATAAAGACTTGTAAATATATCAGGTTCAGCTACAAGCATCAAACGTGCCTCAACAAGATATGACGCAATCCAGAGTCCCCACTTGGAGCCAACAGTTATGTACTCATAATTCTTATGGAAACTTTAATTGATGCTCTCTTTCACTATCTCTGAACCCCACAAGACTACAACCGAAATTGTATCCTGCCACCGCTAATCCTGAGTTGTTAAGAGATATTAAGGGAACAGCTCACGAAATACTTCCTCAGGAAAAGCCTTTAACCACCGCTACTCGTGAGTTGTATTAAGGGAAAAGCGCACTGAATACCTCCTCAGGAGAGCCTTACTAGTCATCGGCGTTTATCATGATAAATAATCTCTTAATTGGCCATACTAAGTACTGTTGGAATCAGCACACAGCCAGCACCCGCCTGCTAGCGTTCTCTCTCTCAACGGGTTCAGAGCCAAGGTACTGCGGGAACAACGTGTAAACAGTACCCGTCCCTAACAATGTTAAGCAAACTGACTAAATAAATTATAACTTAACGATCTGCACTCGTTTCCTTTTTATGGTTTTATATGAAGCGTTAACAGCATCAAACTTTAAATGGATGTTGAAGAGAAACAGTTAAATATTAAGAAAGGTAAATAAATATAGAAGAAAGACAGAATGAATATTGAACTATAGTTGAAATGGTTACTATCTTTAATGTTTAACCAATAGTAAATATGCTGAAGAGGCTACTCTGTGAGAAACACTCACCTGATAAATAATTTACACTATCTGCACTGGCACTATCAATGTTGGTAAAAGTGGTACTGATTTCAAACAGGGACTAATTGCATTACGAATAATTTTTCATTTATTTATAACAATGTTCCCACCCCCAGATTGGGCGGAGTTTGGGTCAAGTTTGTTCCCGGATTCGAGCATTGGGAGGAGTTAGGTTTTGAGTTCGCCCCTCGATTCTAGACATCTGGGAAAGTTGTCTCGGAAGTAATAAACAAGGTAGAAATAAACAAGGTAGAAACAACTATACGCGTAAGTTAAATTTAAATTTAAATCTCTAAACAATATATTCTAGTCTTTTCCCAGACATGTTTGTCCTGACTCATCACCTGAAAACCAATGTACTTTTTAATATGTGTGTAAATTGATGCTAACTGTAAATATATATTTTAGACAAACTAATGATAGTGGAGAAAGACACGGAAAGGTATTTGTAACATTTTAGATAATAAACAATAAAATTGACTGAAACACAGGAATATTTTGAAGTGTTATAAACAAAGCCGTCCTTGTGACTTACCGACAAAGACTGCGGGTGGTAGCTAATAAGGCGTTCTTCAATAAAATGCCCATTGCCATGTTAGTGAGGTTTGTATTGTTAACGTATGAATCAATGAATGAATGAGACGAACTGTCTAAATGCGACTTCTGCTGTCCATCTGGGCACCCTCTTAGAATTTATTAGTTCCTTTGTCTATTTACGTCTTAGACTTGTGGTGTCCGCAGTTATCACGGACAGCTCAAATTGTGCTTCAAGCTGTATGAACCATAGCCATGTTTCCACTTTCCAGACGGGTGGCGCCTTGATGTCCACGTGGCTGGGTGTCGGGTTTTCCGGCCTCATGGTTGCGTCTTAACTATTCATCTTGTTTGAGCTTGTTGATGTTTGTCGTGGGTCACCAATTATGGATGTCGCGTTCCTCCAATATGTATTAAAATACAGAATGCAGACATAAACTGTTTTATCTTAAGTGGAGAGGAGCAAGCATGCACAGCGGGAAACTGTTGAAGAGCCTGGCGTTGCGCACTTTTTATAGTTGGTCGTCCTGGTCACCTGTATTTTCTCAGAGTTGCCAACATCGTTTATCGAATCGACTGGGCCTAGTTCCTTTATCGTTTTGATTGTTGAACAGCGTTTTCATATTTGCACCATGCATGTATTTGAAAAGTACAACCTCAATTAAAAGTTCAAGAATGTCTTGTGTCAACCCAGCAATATTGACAGACCAATGTTGCCAAGTCGACTCAGTAGCTCGCATGTTGTGTAGCAAACACGGTACGCATACGAAACCAAAATCATTTTACTTTCGTTTAAAAAGACGTTTTGTGTGCAGAATATTATTTACGGATATATTCAGGCGCATTGGATCAGTATGATACATTTAATCTAAACTCAGTTTGTTCATACCGAAGACAAAGGTACTTCACCTCAATTTAGGACTTTTTAGCGCCTATGCCATTAACGTTGCAGACACTCGTTTCATTCCTTCCGATATACTGCTAGTTTACATGATATGTTGGGCATCTTTAATCCATGATCTTATTTGTTGGTCCAAATATATAGTTCGTCCTGCAATTACCGTCAGCAGAATATCTTAGGTGGACGTCTTAATTTGGCGGCTCATGTTTTTGCGTGTTGTCCTTCACCCTGATCAGTTGGCAGTACGCGGAATATCACCAAAATCTACTCCCTTTGCTTCAATGACCTTACCTCTATTGAGCGTGCATGCGTGGAACTTATGTACTCCTGCACATTTGCTATTACCCTATTACATTTACTTGTCGTACGTGGTATATCAACGCCCAAATCATCAGGTGTTTGAAGGTCGAATACGTGTTTTGTGTTTTCAGCTGAAAATAAAATGAGGAAAACAGTGATAAAAAGGGCAATGAACTATTACGAAGCAGCTCTCTGGACTGAAGTTGGAAACTACTTGGAGCATGTAGTCTTATGGTGGGCGGCGTGCCCTCTCTCAGAAAGACCCCCAAGATCCACCCAACATCTTCGAGAATGGCTCAACATCTTTGTACGAACAGGTGAGAAAATATACATTGTAGACAACCGTTTTAATTATTTCTATTGACTAGCTGATGTTCCATCGGTAATTTCACCTGCGTTAATAAGCTTGGCTGACGCCTTAGGAGCATACGTTACTTCCACACTCTGGGATCAGTGTTTCCAACGAACCTTAGTGGCATCAAGAATATGTGGGAATCCACATACAGGGCAACTATTTTGCCGCGTCCTGCAAGAACTTGTATCACTTTGTAATTTATGCGAAGTTACTCCTGATTGGGTTCTTGGTGCTCCAATAAGTGAGCTGCCATTAGTGGAGCAAATTCCGATTCTTCATAGGCTTGGTTAATATTGAAAACAGGTTGTAAATAATACTAAATTGAAAATAGCGATTATTTTCAGACCATACTATTCATACAACTAGATTGTGGAGTATAAACGAGAGTCGTAAAATGGCAAATAATTGGAACGTCCGAGCATTTTTTACTGTAACTCATAACGATGTGTTAAACTGTTTATCATATCTAAATGATTTACGTTTAGCGAATCATACTACTGCTACCCAAAAGTCATTTGTGAGCGAACATGTTGAAGTATGCGCGCGTATGCGAGCCAAGCTGGTATCGGAAGTAGAAATCAACAAGGAAAAGCTAAAGGTACAGAGCATTTAACTTTTTATGTGGTGACCTAACATATTAGTTAATTTTTCATTTTAGGATAGTCCGCGTGAATGTGTCACCTGTTTGGCTACCATCTGTAAAGTGATCAATCTTGCTAATTTGCAGATGATGTTTCCGCCCAAGGCATTATGGAAAATTAATCGCGATGATATTCCTGTTAAGCCAAGTCCATACGTTGGAAAGTATTTAGGTAAGAAGAAGCTTACAGATTTACTCGAATCGGCTACCGGTGGTAAAAACGATAAAAGTCTTGATCGTGCTCGTATGAAAAGTAATTCAAACTGTAAGCAGATATCAAAATAAATCATGCATCAATCGAATTAGGGGCGTTCATAGACAGAGACAAGAAGAGACTTGACTCTCTTCCTAGGTGTGCGTATTCATTACGTACATGCCAGTGTGCTGCGCAACTTTTGCAACCCCACACCCTCACATTGACATTGAAAACAAATGCTAACCGGAATTCAAACAGAACGGAAATCAGAAGATTTGCATAATAATTTTTAATTTTAGCTTAGCTTCTGTGATAATATCTACAGAAAAAAAAGCATATTCCCGAAAGGAAAGCATATAGAAGTCTGCAAACGGTCTTAAACGTTCCAACACTGGCTTAAATGAAGCGTTGGAGAATTAAAAACTACTTCTGTATGACTTGTCATAATCAGTTTGCCCACATATTGTCTTGGTAAAATAGCAACACAGTCACTCTTGTGTTGACCTTACATTCTTTCTGCAATTTTCCATTATAAAAATGGTTTTTCTCCACTTGCAACTATCACTGGGAACGTGAAAAACAACCTTTTTTACATAAATACATCTTTTTTTCAAGCGTCAGGAAACAGTTACTTGTATGCGTCAGTACAGACACTGAACTCCGTATTTAAAAATGATGCTTGAGTACGAATCATCTTTCAAGCACGAAGATTGAAAACGATTACGTTTTATAAACCGATCTCCGATATGAAACGAACGTGACTATTGAGAGCAATCTCAATTTTGCGGAGAATACTTGCGGCGAGTCTTGACTTAAAATTCATTTATCAATACGGATGTTAACGTCAAATTTCTAGGACGGTGAATTATTGACAATTTTGGCGTCAGTAAAATTACTTTTGCAGGCGTAATGTTTGCGGTCAGTCCGTGTCATAACAAAACTTTCACAGATATCCACTTTTAATTGATCCACTGACAGATATTCAATTTAAGTTGAACGTTTTAATGTTTAGGAAAAAAAATTTGCTTGCATAAAGAGTGAAATCCGCAATTGGTGCCTTAGCTTTTTTTGCGAGCCTCATTTCGTTTGGCTTTTCTCTTTTGTCCAATATATCAACCTGGGGGGTTAACATTCGAAATCAAGTAATGCCTGGAGCCAAAAAAATTCCATATATATTTTAGCTATACTAGATATATATCTTTAGAAATCAATATTCCATTATTCAGTTACAGTGTAACATCTAAATTAGAGCAATGATTCTTAAATGCTTCGTCGTTACCATCGAACAAGTTATTCAAAAAGTTAAAGATGTTGGTGAATTTCCGTAGTTGGTCAAATCATTCTAAGAGCTCCTATACAATTTCATGCTCAACTGCAAAGCGGGTTTCTTCGTCAATATATTTTTTTTAAATTTAGCTTTAGCTCTCACTCTCTCCAGTCCTTCGACCCTCGTAATAGTATGGTGACATCATGTATTGATTTTCCTGACTTCTTCGTACCAAGTTACTATCTATCCATCTTTTACGCCCACCTCTTACTCTTAGAAACTCAATTACTTACAAATTTTGAGAACGTCAAAGAAAACGATTTCATTTTTTTTGTGGGAAGCTTAGGAAAAGACAATAAGAGAGAAAAAAAGTTTGATCAATAAATTGGAGAAATTTAAAAAATCATGCTGCTAAAAGTTTAAGTGCACACAAAAAGTTCTGAACAAAACAAACGTAGGGGTTCCACACTTCCACCCTGTAGAAAAGTAAACCGAACTGCAAAACGCTACCATAAAATGCCACTCAATTAGCTTATAATGTATACCAAAATTTACGTTTCTATGTTTAACCGTTTTAAAGAAAAGCAACAAAAACTAATATTTTCCGCCATTTTGGAAATCAAATATCTCAACAATGCGACCTAAATTCTCAGGAAGCCCCCTCTAAAATCACTAGAAGAACACGCTGGTAAAATATTTTAACATATTTACGGAACACCCTGTATATGCGGAAGTGAGTAGGGAATGTGTCTGAGTTGAACCATTATATAAACATACAACTGAAATCACAATTACTAATTTTATCCTAAATTTTGCCGTGCCACGGTGCTTCACTTCCGTCCCACGCAGGTTATGGAGAGGTTCTCGATTAGAAATAGTAGCCGCAAATAGGCAAAAGTTTTGTCCACAATTGCGAAAACATTCCCTATTTGAGTGAAGAATTTCTCACTGGGTAATCGACCAATGTTGAGCACTAAACTTACAATTTAGTGAAAGTTGTTCTTTTCAGTTTTACGTAACTAAGTAGACATTGGTACTTCGAGCCGAAAAGTGAACTTGTGCATTGGAAATTAGTCCTTTCAAAGTTTTAGTATTGTACAAGTGAGAACAAATGAACCCTAAAGTGTCTACTTCAAAAAGAAAAGATGCCCACCAAGAAACTATTGAAGCATCAACAAAAAGTTGGAGACAAGTTATCAAAGACCGCGGTGAATATTAAAACAGATTCGAAATCTATGCAAACTGCTGAGTATGTAACCACAAGAACAGAATTCGTGAATGGCCAATGGGAAGCATTTCAGAAAACTCATGGAGAACTGGAGCCATTATTAAAAGCGGATCACGAGTGCATCAGGTTGCAAATCCTGTAGAACCCGCTCGCAGAACTAATATGACATTAAAGACGCAAATAATTAAACCAAAAATTTTATCATCTGCAATTAGAAAAGCAGCTCAGTCGATATCTCCAGAAATGGCACTGGAAGATTATAAATATTGCCGAAATGATATCAGCACTCAATGGCGACAAATACAGGAACTCCATGAAACAATTCTAAGTGAAGAAACTCCAGAACGTGTAGATGATTATGAACGCAGTGGAAAGTACCAAGATATGGAAGTTGAAGTAAAAAGGATAATGTTCAAACTTCAAAAAATAATTGAGAGACACCTCATAGTCACACTCGTCTTCCACCAGTTAACATTCCCATATATAGTGGACATTATGAATCATGGACATCATTCCATGACATTTTTGTAAAATTGGTACACAAAGATCGTAGCTTAAGCAAAGTGGAAAAATTAAGACACTGACAAAGCAACATTACTGGTGAAGTAAGTAAAATCATAAAACACTTGCATATTACTGAACAAAACTTTGGTGGTGCATGGGCATTATTGAATCGAAGATTCAACACCGAACGTTAATTCGCTGGTAATTATATAGATAGTATTTTGAAATTACCAAACTTAAACAACGCATCAGCAAATGCATTAAAATAAATGCATGATCCGACCCAAGAAAGCCTATTAGCATTAGATAATCTAGGAGTTGAGAATGATTCCAGCGGACCGATAATTGAACATATATTATTGGAAAAATTCGACAGAGAAACCAAAAGACTTTTTGAATAAAGTTTGGAAGATGCAAAGATAATTCCACACTTAGGAATATTATTGGACTTCTTAGTTGTTCGATTGTTTAAAATAAACAGGCCAAAGTTCATGGGAAATAAAAGAACATTGTTAAAGACCGCCCAGGCCGGGGGGCAAAGTGGTATATTACTGGCGTTGCGCTCGCCGCAGGGGGTGAGAATGGGTAGTACCTGAAGTCTTGTTTTGCCTTTGTCTTGTGTTGTATTAAATAAATTACTAAAAATCAAGTGTTAATATACAGTTTTTTATAGTCCTATCAAAGGAAAATGATCATCATAGTGGCAGAATTGGGCAAAGTCATTTCTACAACAATTTCGAGTAATATCTGCAAGGGAAGTCATCGGATATTTAAGTGCCAGAAGTTCTTGGAATTAAAAACCCAAGAAAGACATGAATTTATTTTTCCTAATAAATTATGCAACATATGCCTTACTCATCCCAGAGGCCCAAAATGCAATCCGAATTCCATGAAGTGCTTTAAGTGCGAAAAGCCTTATGTACCCTGTTGCATTTTTATGACCAAAGGCAAGAACAGCAAAATAATTCAGTAGCAACAAACATTTCAGTTAAAAGAAATGTAACTGGCATAATAGCAGAGCTCTCATTGATGTGGGACCTCAAACATCATTTGTAATAGAAGAAACTGCAGAATTATTGGGGTTACCACGTACAAAGGCATGTGTACATATATCTGGAGTAGGAAGCACTGGTGCAGGCACATCTCACAGCAAAATTAATGCTATAATAAAACCAAGGAATCAAGGTGGCTTCACACTACGTTGTGAACTACGTTGTCAGTATTGAAGAAATTGACACCATCTTTACCAATATGTTTGATTTTGCTTGCAGAGAACCCGAAAAATGTCTTTTTTTGCATTTTTATTTTCATAAACATTTTACAATGTTGTATTGTGAAAGCGTAAATAATTCTATACAATTTGACAGTATCCTGTTTGAAAAAAGTAATGGTTATGTTAGAGATAGATCCTGCAGTCTCGTTTTTCTTACAGTGTCTGTAACCCTAAGGTAG
The DNA here is from genome assembly GCA_024550625.1 of Dendroctonus valens. Taxonomy (NCBI): domain Eukaryota; kingdom Metazoa; phylum Arthropoda; class Insecta; order Coleoptera; family Curculionidae; genus Dendroctonus; species Dendroctonus valens. The sequence continues at coordinate 114,001 of JAJTJO010000368.1, forward strand.
GCAGCAGAGTACTGCCGAAGCGGTGAAACTAACCTAAATAATATTACCACTCTGGATATGGGTTTACATATCACCTAAACCAAAATTTCAAAACCAGGACGACATCCCCAAGAACTCATAAACTAACTAAATATACAGGGTGATTCAAAAGTGGCGTCATTCCTTTTAAGGGGTTATAGGGGATCACTTGGAGAGTACGAGAAAAATATTGAAAAAAAAAATTTTTCCGTAAAATTGACGGGGTTAGCCTAACCTCAAAATATTTATTTTGCTTTCTCTGTCTTTGTTTTGTGTTTACCCATGGTTACTACAATTTTCAATAATTAAAAAGCAACAGGTATTTACGTAATGTTAATGAAAAAATAAAATTTTTGGTATTGCATGACATTATTCTTCATTGGACCGATTCCCAAAATCTATAAAGCTCAGATTGAAGGTAACATGTCATTATCTATGAATAAACCTCCAGGTAAGAAGATGTGAGGATGATAGTCCACTCAAATACAACAAAAAAAGCTCAAAATACAGACTACTTCAAAATATACACTTAAGGGTTATCCATGCTTGCTCAAATTAACATTTTTGGTGGAGGAACCAAAGTTCAACTGCAGGTTTTTGAAAGAGAGTAAGCCACATGTTCATCTCAAGATGAACGCATGGAACACCCGAAAGTGTTCAGAATGAACGATAAAGTAGAAGTTTCATAAACTGTTTTAAGGAATGAGGTCTCTCTTTATGCTTTTGGTGTTAAAATTAAAATATTTTTTGTTCAAATGGGAGCATGCCGAAATTTAAGTTATAATTAGTTATAATTAGTTAAAATTTAATTAAATTAGTCACTAAATACTGATTGCTATTTCTAAATTTATCGGCAACATCCTTGTATGATGCCGCCTCACCACCAGCAAACCACTAAAACTAAACTGTGTAAGAATAGGCACTGACTTTTCCAAATTCACCTCTCTCTTTAAAGAAAGATTCGTACACTTCAAATCTTCGGGCTATACAGTGTGTCCAGTATAAAATTATGTACATGGGGATATTGGAAACCGTTAGAGTTACAGGGTGGACCAAATGGCGAAAAAGTTGCGCAATCAACTGCCTATAAATAATCTGTCATCAACTTCTTTGAACTCGGAATAGCAACGGATATACAGGGGAAAAAAGAAAAAAGTGCGTTTTATAAAATCGATTATATTGTGTTTATTATAAAAGATACAGTATCGAAAGTATCAGGGTGGGGGTAAGAAATGAGCGTGAATTTGAAAATAAAGTAATAAATAATCTAGGCCCACTATGTTCAATGAGGCCGAAGGCAACTTTTGTTTTTCTTATGGGCGCAATATTAATTTCTTTTCAAATACGAATTTCCCAACAAGTCGATAGGCAACCTGGGACCAGTAAGATGGCCTGCGAGATCTCCTGACATAACTCCGCTTGATTTTTTTGCATGGGGTTTCCTCAAAAATGTGGTATACTGTAGGTCATACGAAACCGAAGAGGAGCTGAGACACGCTGTTATAGAAGCTGTTTTAATTAATTAACAGAATTACCAGAATTACCCCAGAAATGATCAGAAAATCCTGTGAAGCAGTAATAAGACGATGTATGTAGTGCGTGCGAGAAAACGGTGGCTTATTTGAACACCTACTTTAATCCTAAAATGTTACTTGTTCTTTTGCAGTGTTCGATGTATGATCAAAAATAATTTAAAGTAATAATTAATAGAAATATTAATGCCTACTACCATTAAATCTTAATTTTGTTAATTTTAATTATTTATCTTGACTGAACATAAACATGTTATACATGGCTGAAGGGCATATTTAACGGGGAATTTAAAAATGCAGAAATTCTATATGGCGCCCATAAGAAAAACAAAAGTTGACTTCGGCCTCATTGAACATAGTGGGCCCAGATTCATTTTTACTTTATTTTCAAATTCACGCTCATTTCTTACCCCCACCCTGAAACTTTCGTTATTTTATCTTTTATAATAAACACGATATAAAGGATTTTATAAAACGCACTTTTTTCTTTTTTTCCCTGTATATCCGTTGCTATTCCGAGTTCATAGAAGTTGTTGACAGATTATTTATAGACACTTGATTGCGCAACTTTTTCCCCATTTGGTCCACCCTGTAACTCTAACGGTTTCCAATATCCCCATGTACATAATTTTGTACTGGACACACTGTATATTCGGCCACTTCTCGACTTATTCGAAAATGTTCCTAAAATCCAAGACCCATATATTGAAACATTGTCTCTTCCAAAAAATCTGAATTTTTTTGTCTTTGCTTAGGACAAATAGGGCAAACAACTTGCCATCGCTGGATGAACTTGTATCATTGTTTTCAAGCATCTAAAATTAAAATAAAGTGCACTAAAAAGAAAACATAAACCAATTACGTGCAAAAATCCATTCACTAGACATTTTCACAGATCTATAAATTTTAAATCTTGTAAGAACGTTACATTTTGCCTTTTTAATTTTAACACGTGTCTTTACCACTGGTACAACAGCAAAAAAAGATTGGTTGCTGTTTAAATTGCTGATTCAAATGGTAATGAAATGAAGCAGACCGACTTTCTTGATACGGTACTTTCTTAATAGAGCAAACTTTCTTGTAATGGCGAACCCTCGCTGGTTCTAGAAAGATGCGACTTGACAGTTGCTGTGTTGCCAATAAGCTCAATTTCTAACCTACGTTGTCACATGACAGTCGTTATAATAATGAACAAATGTAATTTGAACATACTCCCCAATTTGAAGGTTACCTTCAAATCAATAGTAACTTAAATAGATAAATAGCAGACTATTTGAACTAACTAATTATAGCACAGAACAATTACAAATTAGATACAATATACTGCTGATAACACCAATGCCGTTCTCACTGAGTTTATTTAATTGTTTGTTTCACTTTGTAGGGGTAGGGGGCACAAATGTCTCACAGACCTAGGAGTTATTCCATTACTAGTCTGAACTTGTGCGACTCTAGCAACTCCATCCTTACTCGGAAACAGCTGTGTAACTCTGCCCAAACGCCACTTGCAGGGGGGCAGGTTGTCGTTCCTTAGAAGCACCAAAGTGCCGGCTACAATCGGGGAAGGCTTTTCTTTCCATTTATAGTGCTGGTCTAAATTTGAAGCATAGTGTTTGGAAAATTGTGTCCAAAACTGTTGGCATAATTTCTGTACGTGCTGCAGTCTGGTCAGGCGGTAACTTGCGACTTCTTGAAGGTCAGGTTCTGGGATAGATGTGAGACAACGACCAATAAGGAAATGAGAGAGCGTTATAGGCAATAGGTCATTAGGATCATCGGACATCGAAAATAAAGATCTCGAATTTAATATTGCCTCAATTTGAATAACCAAATTGTTGAATTCTTCAAATGTTACGTTACGGTTTACAAGTACTCGTTTTAAATGGTGTTTAGTGCTTTTTACAGCGCATTCCCATAAACCGCCTAAATTGGGTGCGTAGGGTGGTATAAATTTCCAGAAAATATTATCTTGGCTAGTAGCGTTAATAGTAGAATGTTGATTATTCTTTAGAAATTGACCCAACAATTTTAATTCGTTATAAGCTCCCACAAATGTGCTACCGTTATCCGAATAAATGGGATCTTAAAAAGATTTGTTTCGAGGAGACGATTACCTGTCTCCTCGAAACAAATCTTTTTAAGCAAGCTAGAAGACATGCGGTGGTTAAAGAGGTGACAATTTCAATATCAGTTGCCTTGGTATTAAAGCAAATAAAAACTGCTATATAGCGTTTTAAAAGTTTAGAGCCTCTTCCAGGCTTGTTCAGTATTAAAAATGGTCCTTCATAATCAATTCCAGTAACTTGAAATGGCAGATTAGGTTTGATCCTGGAATCTGGTATGCTTGCCATCGGATATATAGAGCTCTGTGGTTTAAACTTGAAACATGTAATGCAGTTCTTTACCACTCGTTTCGGAAGACTGCGACCTCCGACTGGCCAATACAATTGCTTTACTGATGAGAGAAGTAATTGTGGTCCAGGATGAAGCACAATTGAATGTTTGTGTTCGAAAATTAGTTTCATGAATGGGTGGTGCGAGCTTCCTAAAATAGGATGTTTATTCTCATAAGGCAAATATGTATGTCGAAGTCGTCCTCCGACTCGTAAAATTCCTTCACTATCAAGAAATGGAGTGAGCATTGAAAGTTTGTGCTTTTTGGGAAGCGTAGATTCATCGTTTAAGATCTTAATTGCTGAACTAAACGATTCACTCTGAGCCAGTTTGATTAACTTGGCATTTGCCTTATTTAATTCTGGGACAGATAACGGTCCTGTTTGTATGTTTACCTTGTCCTTTTTATTGATTAGATTGTTACTGAATCTAATGCATAACGATGTGACTCGTCTAAGTTTCAATAGACTTGAGTATCTAGAAAAGAGGGGATAATAGGAGCATTCTATAGCTGAAAACATATTTGTTTGCGCTTATTACTTTAGTATTACCATTTTTAATTACCATTGCTATTTATATTAGCAATACCTATTTATTCTGTCCATGTCAGACGGATCTATTCGCCTAGATGGCGCCCTTTTCAATTACTGTCATCCCCAAGAACGCCTCGTCTTGAGGTCGTGCCATTCTGGCTCTCTCTTTCAAATCGTCAAGGGGTTCGCACTTACTTTGTAGTGGTAACGCTTGTGAAATACACAATTAAAGCAGCTTACCAGAGTTTCAATCAACATACAGTCCACTTTCCAAAGCAATCCAGTACGCGTGTTTTAACAACCGACTACAAATTATTTTGGGTCTACAAAGGTTGCCTAGCCCGCACAATGTTAATAGGTTTTTTCATCTCGGGTAAATTGTTTGATGGGGTAAATTGTCTCGTAGATAACCATTCAGAGTGAGGGTTTGTGAGGAAATGTGGACCTCTCCACTAAATTGAAGAATTCACAAGGCTATCCGCAGTGGTACCTCTTGATGCGATATCAGCTGGGTTCTCCCTTGTATTCACGTAACCCCAAGAATCTAAATTGGTTAATGTTTGGATTTTTATCACTCGATGTGAGACAAAAACATGCAATCGACCTGGTTCCGTCTTGATCCAGCTGAGAGCTACTTGAGAGTCGGATCACATAAATAGGGGAACCGTGGCTTTTAATGCCTTTTGAACAATATTATTTAATTGTGCGCCAAGTAAGCAAGCACACAACTCTAATTTAGGGATTGTGATCTTCTTTACTGGAGCAACTTTGCTTTTGGCACATAACAGATGCACTTCATAAGTATTGGTTAATCGATTTTTACTGCGTAAATAGACAGCGGCTGCATATGCCTCTTGGGACGCGTCGGTAAAGCAATGAATGTCTGTGAGGCAGCAGTTTTCGGAAATTGCTTTTCTTGGAGTTGAAAATTGGTTAAGTTTCAAAATGTTGGCTTGACATTTAAAAAATTAACTTTGCAGCCGCTCAGGAATTGAATTATCCCAAGAAATGTGTAATGACCACAAACGTTCTATGATGATTTTGGCTGTAATAATAATGGGGCAAACAAGGCCTAAAGGGTCATAAATTTGCGCAATAACAGAAAGGATGTGTCTTTTTGTGACTGGGAATTTAACCTTGGGCTCAGTAATGCTGTATTTGAAATTGTCAGTGTCTGGTAACCAATGCAGGCCTAGAGTTTTACAACTATCATTCTTTCCGAGGTTTAAAGTGTAATTTGAAATGGCGGCTGATTTGAAAGCTTGTGTAATTATTGGATGATTGGAGACCCATTTTCGGAGCATAAAATTACCTGATGCTAAAATTGAGTCAATCTGTTTGCAATTCGAGACTAGATCGTTCAAATCATTAGAACCTGTAAGAAGGTCATCAACATAAAAATCATTAAGAATAGTCTCACTTGCCTGAGGAAATTGATTAAAATTCTCTTGAGCTCAACTTTGCAAGCACTTGATAGCCAAATATGGAGCATATCTTGTACCGTATGAGACTGTGTTTAATTGGTAAACTGAAAAGTCATCTCCGGGAGCTTCGCGCCATAAAATTTGCTGGAGAGATCGGTGATCTGGATGCATTAATATGCAGCGAAACATTTTTGAAACGTCCGCCGAGACAACGTATAGATACGTTCTAAATCGCAACATAATATCAGTGATATCATTTTGGACCTTTGGTCTAATAAATTGCAAATCATTTAGAGACCGCCCACTAGAACTAGGACAGCTACCATCAAAGACAGTCCTAAGTCGAGTAGTAATATTGTCATCCTTGAGGACACCATGATGAGTCAAGAAATATGAATTCGACGCATAATCAGTCGACTTTTTCCCTGAAACTCTAGTCATATGGCCCAATTGTTCATACTCATGAATAAAATCAAAATACATCCTTTTAAATTCCAAATCTGAAAACCTTTTTTCTAAGCTGAGGAATCTTTTAATCGCTAACTGCTTGGAACCTCCCAACTTGATAGGAGAATATTTTAGGAGAAATCTTACTACAAATTGTCCCTGCTTATTTCTAAAGGTATTGTTTTGAAATTGTTTCTCACACTCAAGATCATCCTTTGAAAGTATAGAGGACACTTTCTCCTCCTCCAACTCCCAAAACCTTCTCAGTTGCTCATCTTCCGGAACGTGTACCTTGAGAAGACCGCAGATTGACGTGGTACAATTTGTGAGCACATTTCCAGTGACGATATAGCCAAAGTGAGTATTATAAAGTGTAGGAAGGTTTTTGTAGATTCCAACAGTAGATTCCAAAACAGACTAGCTCCGATGAGTAAATCTACTTTGGGTTGATGAAACTCTGGATCTGCTAATCGGATTTCTGTCGAAATGTTTAATTGATGGACGTCAAAATTCTGAGCAGGAACATTATTTGAAATAATTGGAACAACGAAACATGAAATTGGACACTTGAAACTTGAGTAATTCGAATGTAACGACAGTGTACAACTTTCTTTAAGCTGATACACTGCTTGATTTATACCAATAATTGAGAGCTTTGATGCCCTGCATGGTATCTTGAGTTTTTCAACAAATTTCTTTGTCGCTAAATTGGATTGGGCACCACAATCTAGCAACGCTCTGCACGGATGCAACTTGCCTTTGGAATCTTGGACCTTACACATAGTGGTTGATAGCAATTGTGAAGTTGGGGAGGATTATTATGTTTTACAAAAATATTTAAGTTTTGATGTGGCTCTTGTACACTCAATGAGTTTTGATCGAAATGGAGTAAGGAATTATGTTTTATATTTTTCTTCTCGGATCTGCAAGTCTTACAGTATCCATGAGTGCAGCTATTGGCATTGTGACCTGTACGAAGACAGTTTTCACATAGATTTAAGCTCTTGACATGATCTAGTCTTTGAGTAACAAGTAAATTTAAAAATTCTAGGCATTTATAGATAGAGTGGGCCTTTCGACAAAAGTTGCATTTAATTAAATATGAATTAGCCGCTTGAACAGGCAAATTTGTTTGTATATGATTGCCTACTAGATTTCTTCTATTGTTGTTTTGACGAACGTCATTACTAGGTTTAAATTCGCAGGTTTGATCTAGTGATTGCAAGAGATCGACCTTATCTTTGACTAATTCAATGAACTCATTTATGGTGGATAGTTCCGAATTGTACTCTAACTCATTCCATTCTATAAGGATAGCTTTATCGAGTTTGTTGGATAGTAAGTGTAGAATTAGAGAGTCATACAAGATGTTTGAACTCAATTGTAACCCGTTAATAGCAGTTAAATGTTTTGTGATCTCATCTAGCATGCAGCCAAGTTGATGGAAATTTTCCTTGTTTAGACATTGAAGTTTTAGCAATTTTTGAAAATGCGAATCCAAAATGAATTGTTTTTAGTCAAACTTGGAACATAAGTGTGTCCATGCTGCCTTATATGGACAACTCACACCTTCATATCCTTCAACAAGCCTACTAGCGTAGCCTTGCAAGGAGGTCTTTAGGAATTGAAACTTTTGAAAGTCAGTCAGAGTGGCATTACTGTCAATAATTGATACAAAATTCAATTTGAAATTGAGCCAATGCTCAAGCTTCCCGAAAAGATAGGCAGTTTCAGTTTTGGGCAAAAGTTCAAAAGAGCACATTTTGAATGGCATCATAGCTAGAATTAGGCTGTTGTGTTGATAATTCTTGAGACTGCTTATCGTTAGTTATGTATTGAAATAGTTGATTACGCACCTGATAATATTTCTCTTGAAACTATTCTCTTTCAAGAAATTCACCTTCTAAATCATTATCTTCACAGCAAGACTCTATTACTGATTGGATCTTATCGAATTCTTCCAATAATAAACACCCATTGTTATACCTAACTTCAACATCACTTAGGGAAGGGTTTACAACTAGGCCATTCAGAGAAGCTGTAAATTTGCTTAGAGTTGTTAATTTGTGCTTAACACTACCTCGATTTCTTGATAATTTCTTTAAATCTTGTTCAATGTCTGTTGACTGAATTGCCATTTTTGGTTGTAGATAGAAGTAACTCGTATGAATACTAGAAAGAAATTGTGGATATCTAGCAGATTGTAATGTGCAATGTAAAAGCAACCACGTGCAACTTATGAGTGACCACGTGCAACTTACGACAAAACGTGTAGCTACCTTAATAATAAATAGAAACTAATAATCCTAAATATGGTCGATTGACAAAACGAGCACTTGTAAAAGGCGAAGTTAAAAAAACTCAATTCTCTAAATTTACGGGCTAAATCGAGACAACATTTAATTGATGTAAATTAAGAATACGTTGTTGTAATATAGCAACTTGAACTGGGAAAATGGAAACGTGGGATATCTGACCTTTCTCTGGACCTTGCTAGTGATCACGATACCTCAAATCGTCACTTTACAATTGATGTGGTACTTGGTGGTGTTCGCGATAACGGACAAAATGGCTCCCGTCTCACTGGTCTCGCGATCTGCTCAATAGCACTTGCTCTGGCCAAATTGAATAATTGCTTGTTAAATAGTACGCGGTTCGAAGGACCAAAATGTTTAAATTGCGGATTCAAATGGTAATGAAATGAAACAGACCGACTTTCTTGATACAGTGTTTAATAGAGCGAACTTTCTTGTAATGGCAAACCCTCGCTGGTTCTAGAAAGATGCGACTTGACAGTTGCTGTGTTGCCAATAAGCTCAATTTCTAACCTACGTTGTCACATGACACTCGTTTTAATAATGAACAAATATAATTTGAACAGTTGCCTAAATCAAGCTAAGGCTATTAATGATCAAGACATCACAACCGATTTACTAAAAATATTTCCTCTACAGAACTCCCAAACTTTGAAACAAACAGCAAAAACGATCAAATACAGAATCAGAATCAAAACACTATATGAATCAGATATTTTAAGTCAGATTGTTAAACAGCACTAAACGCACGGCGCAAGTCGCAAACTAAACATTTCCTCGGAGTTTGCGGATCGATCTGACGGTTTTCAACGTCTTTCCCACTCGTTATTTGTCCTGTGCGAACGTCGGATTTTCAGTCCGTGATTGTCAGTTTAGCCTCTCCGAACGGTCTAAGCGTACCGCGCTTGGATAAAACAGTTGCTGACGGTTTCCAGCTGCTCCCCGAACAAAGCTAATATGGTACTGCGAAATGTAATTTTGAGCAGTATATCAGTACCGCGAGGATGTGTGTGGATTTTTATTCTAGAGCGAGTTCTTACGAACTTTGGCTCCTTCTGGGTGTCTTTATGGCTTGATGGAATGATTGGCTTGATTTGAGTTCTAATTTTGATTGGTGCAAATTGCCCCCCTAGCCTTTGTACCTCTGCAGTTTTATATGAGAGAAAGAGAAGAGAGAGAAAAAAAACCAACGATGAAGCGGTCAAGGGTTGGGTGAGGGGGAAGGGGGAAGGTGGGATGATTAGCTTAGGGGTTTTAAGTTGGGAGATCCCATGTCACGGGAGCCATAATGGAGGTTTGGGCTCGATTTCCTCGATATTCGCTATGATTTGTGTCAAATGTGGACTTTACCACTGGGTTGACGTGGTTTCGGACTTTTGTTTTGAATTTGCTGTGCTTTATTGGGAGGAATTCCCTGATGGTGTCCATTTTCAGGTCCTCATGTATTGCCGTGTTTCGAACGTACTAGGGGGCTCTTGCTATGGATCTAAGGAATTTGTTCTGGGAGATTTGGATTTGGGAGAGATTGGACTTGCTTGCTTGTATAAAGGCGGAAGCGCCATAGCGGATTTGGGGTCTGAATATTTGTTTGTAGAGTAGGATTTTGTTCTTCAGGGATAGCTTGCTGGTACGTTTGAGAAGAGGGAAAAGTGCGGCTTTTCCCGCTATTGCTTTGGCTATTTTGTTTTTGAGGTTGGGGGCAAAAGAGTTGGGTTTTAAGGTTGGGAGTTTTTTGTCGAGTGTAATTCCAAGGTATTTTAATTGTTTTGACCAGGCTATGTCTTTGTTGTGTAGGGCTAAGAGTTTCAGTTTGTTGGTTTGTTTGTTTGTCAACATTAGGGCTTGTGATTTCTCTGTGTTAATTTTTATTCATTTCAATGTATTCCTGGGTTTCAGTCAATTTTATTGTTTATTATTTAAAATGTTACAAATACGTTTCGGTGTCTTTATCCACCATCATCAGTTTGTCTAAAATATATATTTACAGTTATCATCAAATTAAATAGAAAACCTTCACCAAAACTCACACATTAAAATACAAATCACACACAATCAGTTCATACATGTGATCATCTAATCAGCGTATGATACACAGAGCTAAGATTGTCTGTATCTGATCTGAAATTGATTGCATTCTGATGTTTCTTAATTTGTATCATTTCATGGGTTCTTCTCTTATTATAGTTGTCCTCATTGATCAATATTTGTGTGTTATCGAAATCAAAACATGCAACTTTTGTTGTGCATGTTGTGCTAATGCTGTTGCATTTTCGTTAACCTTTCTTAAGCTATACTTATGTTCGTATATTCTTTTCTTTAAATATTGCCCTGTTTGTCCTATGTATGTGTTGTCACAGTTGAAACCGTCAATCTTGTATATTACGTTAGGTGTGTCCAACTTATCGCTTCTAGGCTTAAATTTTGTAAAACACTCTTTTGCCAAGTTTTTTTTTTTAGTTTTTTCCGCTATAGTAATATTATGCGGTTTTAAAACATTTTTTATTTTTCTATTGATTTCTTCTAATGATACATACTTGATTTCACCCTCTTTTTTCTTTTTTATATTATTTATGTTGTTCCATTTATTTGCATTGTTTATTTTATTGATTCTTTGTTTTATAATTGGTTCGAAGAATTCTTTGGGATAGTTGTTCATTATTAGTACCTTTTTTATTTTCTCAAGGTTTTTTTGTCTGTATCCACAATGTGCTAATTTTATCGCAAATTAATTTTTATTTTCCAGGTGTTAGTCCAGTTTGCCAGTTCGTTTAGTAGTTTTTGTAGATTTGCGTGTATGTATTTAAGGTTTTTGTTGGTATAGTAGAGGCAAGTATCGTCGGCGTAAAGGACGATTTGAGCGGCTGGATCTTTAGGTATTTCGACTGTATACAGGGTGAGTTTTTTTCGATGACCAGTACAGGGATCTTCGGAACTCGAGCAGTTACGAAGAAGGTCAAATGGACAAAGAATTGTAATTTTGCATGCTCTACTCGAAACCAATTTTATTTTTCTAAAATTTGACAGCTCTCAAGAGATATTTGGGAAAAACTTATTTATGGTATATTTTTAAATTACTCCTAGTTCCGTTGATATTAATTTGACAGGAAATCATTAAATAGAAAAGTTATAGGAAATTGAATTACAACGAAAATGGCATAAGACATTTCTCCAAAATAACTGTAATTTTTGACATATGACACAAATTTAAGTTTTTTTACATGGCAACCATACTTGATTATTACTTTAGCGAATAGAGCATTTTATTACGATTTCTGTGATATATCACAAGTTAGGTTTTTTTCGAAAATAAAGTGCTTGCGAACAATTAATACTTTCTCAATTTAGTTGATCGAAGTTAGCCATGGAAAATAGTATAAAACATAGCGCATTGTTTCCATAGCAACAGATAATAACATCACCTTTCAATTTTTGACATCCAAGTTTAAATTTATCTTAGAAATCTAAGTTAGTTTTATTGTAAAAATGAATTGTTCCAATCAAGGAAAGCGCGACATGATTGAAACCTACATTAGATGTAATAAAAATGCTGGACAAGCCTCTGATTACTATTTTGAGAGGTATTATGACCGTCGCCAACCGTCCTTGAAAACATTCAAGCGATTATACGACAATTTGGGTACTTATGGAAGTTTTACGCAGCCAAGAAATGAAGATAAAGTAATAAATGAAGCTGTGGAGGTTAATGTCTTGGCCATTGTAAGCCCGAATCCACAGACTTCAACCAGAGAGATCGCAGCAAAATCCGGGACTTCCCAAAGCACCGTGATCAGAGTTTTAAAAAAACACAAATTCCATCCGTATAAATTATCAGTATCCCAAACCTTACATCCAGGGGATGAGGAGCTGCATGTGAATGTTTGTACATGGTTCTGAAGCAAATGCCAACAAGACATCCAATTCCCTTATGAAATATTGTGAACCGATGAAACTCGATTTACAAATTGTGGTATGTTTAATCGACACAATGAACATCTTTGGAATCAAACAAATCCCCACCACGTTGAGCAAATTAGACCACAAATTAAATTTGGGTTTAACGTTTGGAGCGGAATGGTAGGTTCAAAAATTCTTGGACCATTTATTTTTGAAGGCACGTTAAATGGGAGTCGGTATCTTCAATTCCTTCGGAGTAACCTGGATTTTATGTTGGACTTAGATTTAGAAACATGACGTAATGTGCAATGGTTTCAACATGATGATGCTCCTCTGCAAAATTTTTCCCAAGTGCGGAATCACATGGATGTAACATTTCCTGGAGCTTGGATTGGACGAAACGGCCCTGTTTTGTGGCCGCTTCGATCACCGGATCTCTCACCTTTGGATTTATTTTTGTGGGCAGCCGTAAAAAACACAGTTTACAAAAACAAATAGCTATGACTCTCTTAAGGATGACTCTCTTAAGGTAGCCAGAGAGTCATAGTTACTGAGATGAAGCTGTTGTTAGAGCATTTGAAAATATTGATGGTCGCTCCGCAAGAAAAGCAGCTTATTCAGTTCTAAAGCGTTGCAATGTTTGCATTGATAATAATGGTCGACTTTTTGAAAATGTTTTACCATCAAAATTAAAGTTTCTAGAGTTAAATTTTAATTATTGTTGGTATGATTTGATTTTTATAATAAACACTTTAAATGAGCAGCCGTCTTAATTATAATAAAGTTATTGCCAACTTTAACGTTGTTAAAATAAATACTGAAGCATACTGTTATTATTTGTTGCTATGGAAACAATGGCGTGTGTCTTATACTATATTCCATGGCTAACTTCGATCAACTAAATTGGAAAAGTATAAATTGTTCGCAGACACTTTATTTTCGGAAAAAACCTAACGATGTGGTATATCACAGAAATCGTAATAAAATACTCTATTCGGTAAATTAATAATCAAGTATGGATGCCATTTAAAAAAAACTCAAATTTATGTCATATGTCAAAAATTACAGTTATTTTGGAGAAATGTCTTATGCCATTTTATTTGGAATTCAATTTACTACAAGTTTTCTATTTCATGTTTTCCTGTCAAATTAATATCAACGGAACTAGAAGTAATTTAAAAATTTACCTTAAATAAGTTTTTCCCAAATATCTCTTGACAGCTGTCAAATTTTAGAAAAATAAAATTGGGTCCGAGTAGAGCATGGAAAACTACAATTCCTTGTCCATTTAACCTTCTTCGTAACTGCTCTAGTTCCGAAGATCCCTGTACTGGTCATCGAAAAAAACTCACCCTGTATATATTATAGAGGATTGAAGAGAGGGGGGATCCTTGCGGTACTCCCGCTTCCGCCTTTCTTTGCGAGGTTTTTTTATTTAATTGTACGCGGAATTTTCGGTTCTCGAGGAAATTGCCACAAACTGCACATAGGAGGTTGGCAGTTTGCAGTATTCTCCATTTTCCAAGTAAGTCCTTTGTGCCAGACTTTGTCGAACGCCTTTTCTATATCTAGGAGAATAACCCCCGTGGAGGCGTTATCCCGAAGACCTAGTTTTGCGTCCTCCACAAGTCTGGCCACTTGCATTTCGGCATCATGATTTCTCATGAAGCCAAATTGCTCGTTTGGGATTTTGGTACCGCGAGGGCGCATTGGTTAAAAACCCTACGCTTGAGACACACCGGAACGTCTGAATGTTATTCCTATACTTCGACTAAGCTCACATGTTTGGTTTTAACTTCGGATTCGAATTTCAAGTCCTATATATTTATATGATCTGACGTGTTGGATTTATTTTCTGCTATTTTTAGGTTACAGCTTTAATCGTAACTGATTTCAGACCGGCTGGATGAAGCAAATGAAATTCTCACGAAACTGTTATCAGCTTCGCAAAAAGTTCGTTTAAAAATCAACATTGCCATAACTCAATTGATGACAAATCTGGTTCCTAGCTGCAACCTAAAAAATTTGAATTAATAAAATAAGAATAATCTAGCCTTTTTAAATTCTTCTCTATTCCAAGGGATTTTCTTAGTTATAGTTGAATAAAATTCAATGGGTTTTGCATAAGAACGGTCTGAGTACAGCAACATCTCGATTTCTTCTTTAAAATACCGCTCAAAAAAGTTAACAATCCTGCAACTTCGTGCCAAATAAATTGTATTGTTTGACTAAATTAGGTAAACTCTGTAGCCAAGTTTCGTTGTGCCAATAACGTCATTTTGATAAAAATTTCAGTCAGTGCAGGGAATAACTGAGATTGTTAGTTAAATACAGTGACGCATAGTAGTTACAATAATTGCCGGCAATATGGGAAATGTCTAGCCATTTGAGAGATTGGCGGATTTCCGTCTCTGGCGTCGACATATATAAACCTTTACCTGGTGTACCCTCTATTAGAAAGTAGACCAATAGATATTCTTTCGCTTACGGGATGGTACTGCAATCTGTCATACGTACGATAACAATTATTTTATTGAAGTTACCAACGTGTGTGCAACTGCCACTAAGTAAAATACAACTGTTGGTCAGATCGCATTGACAAGTGACAACTCGCTCAATGGCGCAGTTGATTTTCTTAATTCGCCCACTGTCGATTTTTGGCGTGCAGTTGCGCATGATTTCTAGGCACGGACCTGAATTGAGTAATATTTTGGCAAGTGCCAAGAGAACTTGGGTTTGTGGCGTCAGTTGAAGCGTGTTTACTATTTATGAACCGTAGAAATCGCCGTGGTAAAAATACTCTGTTTTTAAGTGGAGAAAGAGAATCACGTGTTTTGGCTGAAATCGTCTATTAAAACTGATATAATAATAACTTAAAATAATACTGCTCCAAAAAAGAGGTAAAACATTCAGACGAAAACATTTGACAAACTTTTGTAGCGTTAGCTGCAAGCCAACCACTAGGTTTACTTACTACACTGCAATAGTGGGCCGCAGTGATTGACTATAGTATTTAAAAATCGCCTTAGTTTTGATCCTGCTAAGGCGATGATGGGTCAACAAATGTTATGTCTTAAGTACATTTTCCTACCTAGATGTTTCGAAAACTCGCCGTGACAGACACATTGTGTTTTACTTCAAATAATGACGTTATCAAATTCAGATAATTTATATTCAAGCGGTTTATTATAGTTTTAGTTCGTTTAGATCATCACTTGATATTGAAATAATTTTTAGATAAAATGTTAACTCCAGTGCTTCAATACACCGATAATGATGTTATATGCAATATGATTCTCACGTTGCTATGTGAATCTTGGTTGGATCATATTTACAACAACAAAATCAAATTTTCGCGCTTTGGGGCCTTCCAGGTCCTTTGCGATTTTGCCTATGTCGGCATATGGATTCAGGAATGTACTTTCATCAGCAAAAACATGAAAACTGAACTGACAAAAAACGAAGTGTTGCGCCGATGTGAAGGAGTAGGCAGATTACTTCTCAGATACCCTGGAGAAAAGCTGAAAATGATGGATACAAAATTGCTGCAAAAGTCAGGTGAGGCTCCATTTCATTAAATTGAAAAACTTATAACATTGAGCATAACAGGATTTCAAAAAGGTATAACCTACAGTCAGACAATTAGGCTTGAAAGTGCTTGTAGGAGTTCGGGTAGTATCTCGATCATTGTGCCGTTGTGCAGTTTCGATGTAAGTTCGATCAACCCACATCTGATCCCATTTTAATATCTCGTTTATTCAGACTCGATTGAAATCAAAATGGGAGTGTTCATTTTATCCCGATGACAATAATAACAATAATAATGAATCAGGTGAAACGACGAACACAACAATAATGTTTCTACTTTTGTGAAAAATACAAATTTTCTTTATTTTCTATGAAACGAAGATTGTTTCATTAGGTCCTAAACCATTTTGTTTAGTTTATTTTATTCAGATACTTTATTGTTTCGGTTGAATTATACCTACTTAAAGGACATCAATATTTATTAAATTGTAATTGCTTTTAGACATGGCTAGTTATAATTATATGAGTGTTCTAAAATAAAAAATCCAAAGCTTATCTGTGTACTATGGTATACACAATGCCGCAGTATGTCACATTTTGGCTTTTCTTGTTTTAAAATCAAACAGCTTTTGAACTAATGGATGAATCGTCGCGATTTTTCAAAAATGAAGCTTAGTTAATTGAGAATCTTGGAAAATATATTAAAGAAGGTCATATAAAGATATGTAGAAAATTGGTGAAGGTAATTAATATTTGCAATTATTTAACAACTTTAGGTTAATGAATATTGTATTTTTATAATTTGTAAACCTAATATCCGATATATTATATTATACTTGACTTGCTTTAGCTTATAAACGTTCGCTGAAAGTTTTTCACGTTTCATAAATAAACAGAACTGTTTAAAAATGCCGAGATTTAAAGATCCATAAAGTTTTAAATAGCCGTATTTCATATTTTTCGAATATTCCTGATTACTTAGATTTAAGTAGTAGTAAACATCTTTATTTCTAAAAAAGCTATCGACCTATCGGTCTTTCTGCCCTTGTTTAATACATGTAGTCTTAATCTAAATAAAAAACAAATATGAAAATTCTCTTATTCTAGGTTAATAATCTTATTAAATAAACTTTCCAATTCTAATGACAAGAAAAAATTATTTTATTGTCCAGTAGTCAGTTGCGTTTGTAAGTGTTCGAGTAGCGTTGATGTAGGGAAACGGAAGCGGGATTGTCTGGTTGGTCTTGTGAGACAAAGGGGATTCAGTATGGTCCAGTTGTAGGGGTTGTTTGTCCATTTTGTCTGTAGATGTATGAGTCTTTCCGAAATCTTTGTCATGTTTGTGCGTTCGTATAGTAGTTGGGTGGAGGGGTTGTGTAGTGGGTTTTGGGGGTGTCTTATTCGTGTTATTAGTATTAGTGCAATTTGTTCTGTTGTTTGTATATAACGTTTTGTCCTTTCTGTTCCGTTGGTCATGAGTATATGTCCATAGTCTAGCAAGGGTCTACAAATAGCTTTATATATTTTGGTGGCGGTGTTTGTGCTAATTCCTCTATCTTTGTAGGTTAGTGATCGGAAGTGTTTTGTTCTCTTTATTGTTTCTGCCCTGATGTTTCGTATGTGTTTAATGAATTTAAGTTTGTGGTCAATTGTGATACCAAGGTATTCTACGTCGTTTTTTGGTTGTGTCGTTTGGCCGTCTGCAGTTATTGTAGGGGAGTCAGCGTTGAGTCTGTGGTTTGTGAGCAGAAGTTGGTTTTTTGACGCGTTTGGTGTTAGTCTCCATTTATGAAACCATGTCACTGTGTTGTTTGTTAGTGTTTGGAGTCTTTGTGCTGCTCTCTCAGTAGTTTTGTCATGTACAATAAGTGCCGTGTCGTCTGCGTATTGTAATATGTATGCCGATCTGTCGATTTGATTATTGTCTGGTAAGTTGTAATTGTATATGTCATGGCAGTATATGTTGTAGAGAAATGGTGAGAGCAGGGATCCTTGAGGGAGCCCTTGTTCAGGGGAAAAAGAAAATGACAGTGTTTTATCTATTCGTACTTGTAGTTGTCTGCTTTCTAGTAAGTTCTTTATGGTGTGTAGTAGATTTGTTGGTGTGTGTAGTTTGTATAGTTTGTATAGTAAGCCTCTATGCCAGACACTATCAAAAGCCCTGTTAATGTCCATAAACAGGCAAACTGTCTTTCTGTCAGTTAGGTGGGTAGTTTGTATATTGTTGGCCAAAATAAAGAGCGGATGAACAGTCGAATGATGTTGTTTGAAACTAAATTGGTAGGTAGGTATATATTTTCCAATCACTTTTTCAAGCCGCTGCTTTATTATGTATTCAAAAATTTTGCTTTGTACTGGAAGTAGTGTAATTGGTCTGAAGTTGCTCGGTTGTGTATTGTCCAGTCCATTTTTGGGTATAGGGATTATTAAGCCGTTTTTCCATGTTTCTGGGATTCTGCCATTTGTGATGCAGTTGTTCAATTCAGTTAGGATCAGTTTGTGTGTTTCTTGAGTCAGGCTTTTCAACAGTTTTGCCTTAATTTTATCCTTTCCCGGTGCAGTGTTTTTGATATGCGCTAGGGCTTCATCGTACTCTGTGTCTGTGATCAGTTTGTAGGTGTAGTTTGGTGAGCCGTTAAAATAGTTCAAGTACCAGTCGTTGATCAAGTTCCAGTTGTCATTGTCGAAGTTAGAGTTTGTCGATATGCTGAAGGCCCTTTGATATTGTCTGGCGAACGCGTCCGCTTTCTCTTTGTCTGTGTAACGTTCTATTCCGTTTTCGTCAATTGTGTCAGTAGTGCCAGTCTTCCTGTATTGCGCCAGTTTCTTAATTTTTCGACAGTATGTTTTGCCTTTGTCCTTCTGTATTTCTTTACATGTTTCTAGCCATTTGTCTTGTCGGTATTGTCCAATCAAAGTTTTAATGTTTCTGTTAAGTTGGTTCAGTGTCTTTTTTAGGTCGTTATTTTGAGTGTTTGTATATAGTCTGTACAGTTCTTACTTATGTTTTATTAGTCTCAGTATGTATTTGGGCAGTGTATGTCGGTAGAAAGCATTTTTTATTTCCGGGCTAAATTTTCATATGGCTAGTGAAAGTTGTTGTATGGTTTCTATTGAGATAGGCTGTGCTTGCGATTGAATGTAGTCATGTATATGTTGTTTCACTTTGTCTATGTCAGTCTTTGTTAGGTTTAACTTTTTCTCTATAGGAGGTGTATTGGAGGTAGGTTGCGTATGTTGGAAGTCTATGTTAAACGTAATAGTCAGGTGGTCGGATCCAAGTTCGTTGGTGAAGTTTATGTTATTGATGGTGTTTGTTAAGTTTCTTGTGTGCAGTAGAACGTCTGGTGTTGAATCTGGGTTTGCGGGCATCAGAAAAGTTGGTGGGGTGTGCTGTTTTATAAAGTCGGAATTTTGTAAAAATCTTTTAAGTTGTTTCGTTTTGCTTCTGTTCAAATTAAAGTCGCCTATAATTGTTACATATTTATAGGTGCTTGCCTTGGTCAATATGTTTTGTTCTAGGTGGGAGTGTGGGTGTATGTATGTCAGAAATATGTGTATCAGGTCGTTTAAGTTGGGTATGGTAAAATGTAGACAGTCGTTCAAAGGGTTGTTCAGGTGGGGAGGGTTTGTTTTGCCTAGTTTTGTTACAGGTTTGAGAAGAACTGGCGGGGTTGGGGAGATTGCCATGTCTACAGATGTGTTGCCAGTCCCTGTATGTTGACGTTTGTCCTATTTTAGTTTTAGTCTCTACAGACATGCAGCAGTTCATGTCATTTTTTTCTATGCAATTGTAAATTAGTAGCTTTTTATGGTTTAGTCCGTTGATGTTCGCGTAAAGTACTTTCAAATTGAATCTTGTGTGTTTGTTACTGTCTGTCTCACTTGTTCGTAGGGTTCGGTTGGAGAGCGTCCCTCGGGCAGGAGCATGTCAAACATTAGGAAGTAAATATGGTTTCCGAAGAAAACAACGGAGGTGTCATTGTCGAAGTCTTCTATAAATTGTTTTCGTAGTTTTTTTAGTAGTTCGTCTCTGTTGGTATTGTTTGTCTAGTTAAGTTGATGTTTGTATTTGTTTATGATGTGGTCATGTGTTGTAATGGGTGTGTGTATTCTACTTGCCACTGTCGTTGTCTCCGCAATCTCGGACGTACGTTTGTTAACACATTTTATTTTAACGTTTGGGATTCCGACGATTGGGGCTGTCGGTCGTTTTGGGCACTTCATGCTCCATGCTGCGTGGTCTTCAGAGTTACATGCTGCGCATTTGGTTGGCAGTGGTGACTCGCATTTGGAAGTTGTATGGGGACCCTGGCACTTGTTGCATCTCGGCGATTGCTTGCAGTCTTCCGTTTTGTGGTTGAACATGTTGCACTTGGCACATGGCGCGGGCACGGGTGCTGGTGGTTTGCTTTCTGTGATCTTGAAAATGCGGCCCAAAAAATGACCCGCACGGTCGTTCATCAACCTTTCGTAGGTGGATATGTCGCCGGTTATTAACCTCATCATGAGTGTGGGTGCGTTGCGCTCCCGTGAGAGTATTCTCCTGCAGAACCTTATTCTGAAGCCCTGCTGCTCCAGGCGTTTCAGAAACATGCTGTCTTCAATGTCCAGGTCGACCCCAGTGGCGACGATTGAATATGATGGTGTAATATGGTGGTGACCTGACTTTTGTTGTCGGATTAGTGGGAGGTTACCATTTTTTTGCAGTTTGAATGCTGTTAGAATGTTTTCCTGTTTTAGTTGTTGTAAAATTTGTGTTGCTTTGTAATCATTGTTGGTTTTAATTAGAAATTCCAATGTATTCCTGGGTTTCAGTCAATTTTATTATTTATTGTTTAAGATGTTACAAATACGTTTCGGTGTCTTTCTCCACCATCATCAGTTTGTCTAAAATATATATCTACAGTTATCATCAATTTAAATAGAAAACTTTCACCAAAATTCACATATTAAAATACAAATCACACACATATTAAAAAGTACATCCAGAACATTGGTTTTCAGGTGATGAGTCAGGACAAACATGTCTGGGAAAAGACTAGAATCTATTGTTTAGAGATCTAAATTCAACTTACGTATATAGTTGCTACCAACTTCACATTTGACTGGTCACTGAATTTTCCATATTTTATTCGACATCAAGCGAGCGAAACAAAAAAACTGTTTATCTTTCGTCTTTTCTTTGCATTCTAAGAATTGCTTGGCAATTCTTCAATATCAGATGTTTACATTTCATTTACCTGGTCCAATCAGTTCATACATGCGACCTGTATCTGATCTGAAATTTATTGCATTCTGATGTTTCTTAATTTGTATCATTTCATGGATTCTTCTCTTATTATAGTTGTCATCATTGATCAATATTTGTGTGTTATCGAAATCAAAATCATGCAACTTTTGTTGTGCATGTTGTGCTAATGCTGTTGCATTTTCATTAACCTTTCTTAAGCTATACTTATGTTCGTATATTCTTTCCTTTAAATATTGCCCTGTTTGTCCTATGTATGTGCTGTCACAGTTCAAACAGTCAATTTTGTATATTACGTTAGGTGTGTCCAACTTATCGCTTCTAGGCTTAAATTTTGTAAAACACTCTTTGACCAAGTTGTTTTTAGTTTTTTCCGCTATAGTAATATTATGCGGTTTTAAAACATTTTTTTTGTGTTGATTTCTGGTATCTGTGGTAATGATACAAACTTGATTTCACCCTCTTTTTTCTTTTTTATATTATATTATTATTTTATATTATTCTTTTTTTATATTTAATTAGAAAGTGATTATCTTGTCTGATAATCACATCCTTGTTGTTGGGGTTGAGTTCCTCGCGCCTGATTGCAAGTAGGACTCTGGTGATGGTCGACAATGCGTTCGCTGTGAATAAGGGCGAATACGTGGGAAATCTTGTTGATGTTGTCTTGCTGTTTGTTGTTTGGTTTTTATCGGTTGTAGCCTGATAGTCCAAAGCTATTCGTTTGGCCTCAGGTGTTGTTGTTGTGGGGGTTGGCTGGGTTGGCTGGGTTGGCTGGGTCGTCTTCGGTTTAATGCCCCGTTTTTTCGATTGTGGCTTTTTGAACCCACCATCCTGGGAGGCATAATCCGATTCGGATTCTTGCGAACTCCTAGGGTTCATCCTTTCGTTTGAATTAGACCCGTATATTCTCGCTGAACGATAAATGCGGTTGGATTCTTCAAATTCTTTGCCGTAGTGTAGACGACCTAGCTTTAAATATGCTAACACTGGGCACGTCTTAGCACCACGAAGCTCGATTTAAGCTTAGATTTAAATTATCTACTAAGTCTGAAAAATCATTAACAGACGTTGACAAATTGCACTTACATGTATGCATCAGTATGAAACTTGCCATTCCTTTAGCTATAAAGTCAACAGGATTTTCGGCCGCAATGGTGGCCCACTCCAATCTGCTGCACTTGCAGAATATGGTAATTGACCTACCTCTTCTCGATCATACAATTGTTGAACTGTTCTGATTGCCAATTAATGGATGAATCGAAACGCTGCTTCGCGATTGCAGTGTTTTAGGAAATCCTACCGACGCGGGCACCTTAGAATAAGAATTCTAAACGGTTCTTTTTAAAATATATATTTTAAATTACCCATTACAATCGTTCTTACTGTGTCTATGCTCTGAATGTACTCTGACTCAACTTAGTGAAATTAGAAGAATGGCCGGTCAAATGATTATACCATTCAATAGTCTATTGTCAGCCGAAATGTGGGCTGACGGTACACAGGGTGGTCTATAACTCATATGTAGTAAGCAATCAGTTATATAATAAAGATTATAGGAGGATCCATTTGAGATCATTCTAAAATCAGATTTGAGCAATAAAGAAGTCCTATTTTTACCAAATCGGCTTTTGAAAACACTTTTGATAAAACAAACAACTTCTAAATAATTTCTATATTTATTCTAATACCAATAACTTCTAACCGTAGTTTTTTATACAATTATTCAGTTAGGATATGGGCGATTATTGACTTTCAGATGCAGAAGGTTTTCTTAATTTCCCAGGCGTAGTTCTCCTTTTCTTTTTGGAACAAAAAAAATTCGATGTGAGGCTACATTTTTATTATGGTGAATTGAATTGATTGAAGTGAAGTTATTAAATATTTCACTTCACATTCCCCTTTTTTCTTTAAAACCTTTAATTTTCTTCTTTTTATCGCTAATTTTAAATTCTCCTTATTGTGATTGTTTTTTTTTGTTTGCTCTTCCTCAATAATGAGTTTTAGCAATAACAAGATTCAAATCCATCTGCAATTCAATATTCTGCAGAAATTCCCCAGCTAAATCATCTGGAAAAAACATGTCAATATTTAACTAAATTCATATCCATTTCAGTAAGAAATGGCACCTTGAAATGTTAGCATTTTATTAACGTTTACTCCACAGGTTGCTCGGAAAAGGTGCGACTAAAACTTAACGAGACAATTCTACAGAAAAAATCAGTGCGACAAGTTCCTATAACACTTTTGCGAAAACTCAATAATAACGCCCTGTAGATAGGGCGTTTAAGTTAGATTTAAAAAATTATTTTTTTAAAAGTACTCTTTGTTGGTTTTCCGATTTTTTAAAATTTGGCAAACTTATTACTTATGATCAATTGTATTATTGTGAGTCTTAAACCGAGCTTCGAGGTGATAAGACGTGTTAGCATATTTAAAGCAAGGTCGTTTACACATCACGCAAAGAATTTGAAGAATCCAACCGCATTTATCGTTCAACGAGAATATACGAGTGGAATTCAAACGAAAGGATGAACCCTGGGAGTTCGCAAGAATCCGAATCGGATTATGCCTCCCAGGATGGTGGGTTCAAAAAGCCACAATCGAAAAAACGGGGCAGAAAACCGAAGACGACCCAGCCAACCCAGCCAACCCAGCCAACCCAGCCAACCCAGCCAAGCCAGCCAACCCAGCCAACCCCCACAACGCCAACACCTGAGGCCAAACGAATAGCTTTGGACTATCAGTCTACAACCAATAAAAACCAAACAACAAACAGCAAGACAACATCAGCAAGATTTCCCACGTATTCGCTCACATTCACAGCGAACGCATTGTCGCCATCACCAGAGTCCAACTTGCAATCAGGTGGGAGGGACTCAACCCCAACAACAAAGATGTGATTATCAGACAAGATAATCACTTTCTAATTAAAACCAACAATGAAGACAAAGCAACACAAATCTTAGAAAAACTGAAACAGGAAAACCTGATAACAGCATTCAAACTGCAAAGGAATAGTAACCTCCCACTAATCCGACAACAAAAGTCAGATCCCCATATTACACCATCATATTCAGTCGTCGCCGCTGGGGTCGACCTGGACATTGAAGACAGCATATTTCTGGAACGCCTGGAGCAGCAGGGCTTCAGAATAAGGTTCTGCAGGAGAATTATCTCGCGAAAGCGCAACGCACCCACACTAATGATGAGGTTAATAACCGGCGACATATCCACCTACGAAAGGTTGATGAACGACCGTGCGGGCCATTTTTTGGGCCGCATTTTCAAGATCACAGAAAGCAAACCACCAGCACCCGTGCCTGCGCCGTGCGCCAAGTGCAACATGTTCAACCACAAAACGGAAGACTGCAAACAATCGCCGAAATGCAACAAGTGCCAGGGTCCCCATCCAACTTCCAAATGCGAATCACCACTGCCAACCAAGTGCGCAGCGTGCAACTCAGAGGACCACGCAGCATGGAGCATGAAGTGCCCAAAACGACCGACAGCCCCAATCGTCGGAATCCCAAACGTAAAAATAAAATGTGTAAACAAACGTACGTCCGGGATTGCGGAGACAACGACGGTGGCAAGTAGAATACACACACCCATTACAACACATGACCACATCATAAACAAATACAAACATAAACTTAACAAGACAAACAATACCAAGAGAGACGAACTACTAAAAAAAACTACGAAAACAATTTATAGAAGACTTCGACATTGACACCTCCGTTGTTTTCTTCGGGAAACATCTCTACATCCTAATGTTTGACATGCTCCTGCCCGAGGGACGCTCTCCAACTGAACCCTGCGAACAAGTGAGACAGACAGTAACAAACATACAAGATTCAATATGAAAGTACTTTACGCGAACATCAACGGACTTAACAGCCAAAAACCACTTATTTACAATTACATAGAACAAAACGACACAGACTGCTGCATATTTGCAGAGACTAAAACCAAACTAGGACAAACACCAACGTACAGAAATTGGCAATATATCTATAGGCATGGAAATACCATCAATCATGCCAGGGGCGGGGTCGCGGCTCTCCTAAAACCAAACGTTAAACTTGGAAGAGCAAATCCTCCTTCCCTCAACAACCCTTTGAACGACTGTCTACATTTTACCATACCGTACTTAAACGACCTGATACACATATTTCTGACATACATACACCCACATTCCAACCTAGAACAAAACATACTGACTAAGGCGAGCATCTATAAATATGCAATAATTATAGGCGACTTTAACGTGAATAGAAACAAAACGAAACAACTTAAAAGATTTTTGCAAAATTCCGACTTTATAAAACAGCACACCCCACCAACTTTTCTGATGCCCGCAAACCCAGACTCAACACCAGACGTTCTACTGCACACAAGAAACTTGACAAACACCATCAACAACATAAACTTAACCAACGAACTTGGATCCGACCACCTGGCTATTACGTTTAACATAGACTTACAACATACGCAACCTACCACCAATACACCTCCAATAGAGAAATACTTAAACCTAACAAAGACTGACATAGACAAATTGAAACAACATATACATGACTACATTCAATCACAAGCACAGCACATTTCAATAGAAACCATACAACAACAACTTTCACTAGCCATAGGAAAATTTAGCCCGGAAATAAAAAATGCTTTCTACCCACATACACTACCCAAATACATACTGAGACTAATAAAACACAAGAGAGAACTGTACAGACTATATACAAATACTCAAAATAACGACCTAAAAAAGACAATGAACCAACTTAACAGAAACATTAAAACTCTGATTGGACAATACCGACAAAACAAATGGCTAGAAACATGTATAGAAATACAGAAGGACAAAGGCAAAACATACTGGCGAAAAATTAAGAAACTGGCGCAATACAGGAAGACTGGCACTACTGACACAATTGACGAAAACGGAATAGAACGCTACACAGACAAAGAGAAAGCGGACGCATTCGCCAGACACTATCAAAGGGCCTTCAGCATATCGACAAACCCTAACTTCGACAATGACAACTGGAACTTGATCAACGACTGGTACTTGAACTATTTTAACAACTCACCAAACTATGCCTGCACACTGATCACAGACATAGAGTACGATGAAGCCCTAGCGCACATCAAGAACACTGCACCGGGGAAAGATAAAATTAAGGCAAAATTCTTGAAAAGCCTAACTCAAGAAACACACAAACTGATCCTAACTGAATTGAACAACTGCATCACAAATGGCAGAATCCCAGAAACATGGAAAAACGGCTTAATAATCCCTATACCCAAAAATGGACTGGACAATACACAACCGAGCAACTACAGACCAATTACACTGCTTCCATTACTGGGCAAGATTTTTGAATGCATAATGAAGCAGCGGCTTGAAAAAGTGATTGGAAAGTATATACCTACCCACCAATTTGGTTTCAAACAGCATCACTCGACTGTTCATCCGCTCTTTATTTTGGCCAACAATGTACAAACTACCCACCTAACTGACAGAAAGACAGCTTGCCTGTTTATGGACATTAACAAGGCTTTTGACAGTGTCTGGCATAGAGGCTTACTATACAAACTATACGAACTACACACACCAACATATCTACTACACACCATAAAGAACTTACTAGAAAACAGACAACTACAAGTACGAATTGACAAAACACTGCCATTTTCTTTTTCCCCTGAACAAGGGCTCCCTCAAGGATCCCCGCTCTCACCGTTTATGACATATACAATTACAACTTACCAGACAAAAATCAAATCGACAGATCGGCATATATATTACAATACGCAGACGACACGGCACTTATTGTACATGACAAAACTACTGAGAGAGCAGCGCAAAGACTCCAAACACTAACAAACAACACAATGACATGGTTTTATAAATGAAGACTAACACCAAACGCGTCAAAAAACCAACTTCTGCTCACAAACCACAGACTCAACGCTGACTCCCCTACAATAACTGCAGACGGCCAAACGACACAACCAAAAAACGACGTAAAATACCTTGGAATCACAATTGACCAAAAACTTAAATTCACTAAACACATACGAAACATCAGGCCAGAAACAATAAAGAGAACAAAACACTTCCGATCACTAACCTACAAAGACAGAGGAATTAGCACAAACACCGCCTCCAAAATATATAAAGCTATTTGTTGACCCTTGCTAGACTTTGGACATATACTCATGACCAACTGAACAGAAAGGACAAAACGTTATATACAAACAACAGAACAAATTGCACTAAGACTAATAACACGAATAAGACACCCCCAAAACCCACTACACAACCCCTCCACCCAACTACTATACGAACGCACAAACATGACAAAGATTTCGGAAAGAGTCATACATCTACAGACAAAATGAACAAACAACCCCTACAACTGGATCATACTGAATCCCCTTTGTCTCACAAGACCAACCAGACAATCCCGCTTCCGTTTCCCTACATCAACGCTACTCGAACACTTACAAACGCAACTGACTACTGGACAATAAAATAATTTTTTCTTGTCATTAGAATTGGAAAGTTTATTTAAAAAGGGTGTTAAACTAGAATAAGAGAATTTTCATATTTGTTTTTTATTTAGATTAAGACTACATGTATTAAACAAGGGCAGAAAGACCGATAGGTCGATAGCCTTTTTTAGAAATAAAGATGTTTACTACTACTGGAACCTCTTTGATGTCATTAGACTCAAGTTTAATTTGGTTAAAAGCAGGACGATTGGCAGCTGTGATGGAAAATGCTATGTAATTTGTTTTTTGCATATTTAGACTTAATTTAAAACAATCCAGCCAGTTCTTAAGTACTGCCAGCCCTAGTTCTGCTGCCCTTCTTGTATCTTCCCAAGAACATCCATAAAACATGTCTACCGTATCATCTGCATATGAAAGTAATGAACCATTCTGAATGTCAATATTAGTAAGAGAATTAATGTAGGTTATGAAGAGAATAGGACCAATAACTGTACACTGAGGTATTCCAATTTTAATATAACAAGGGTCACTAAATTAATTATTTATTTTTAGAACTTGCTCTCTGTCCCTTAGGTAACTCTCAAAAAGTTGCAATACTGGACCCCTAACACCATACAAACTCAAAACCTCCAACAAGCGGTCATGTGGCACGGTGTCAAAAACCCTGGCTAGGTCCAAGAACACCGCCAAACACTTCCTATTCTTTTCCAATGCGCCATTGACCTGCCTAGTCAATTCATAGACGGCATCCGATGTACTACGTCCACCAATGAAACCAAACTGTTTCTGCGTTAATAAATTATTTTTTGTAAATAATCTATAAGCCTATCCTTTAAACATTGTTCAAAGATCTTAGCAAAATTATTAATTATGCTTATCGGGCGTTAGTTTCCTATTTCAGATTTGTCACCTGATTTGTAAATAGGTGATATTATTGATTTTTTAAAATAACTAGGCACTATTCCTGTTTCAAAAATTAAATTTATGATATGAATTAAAGGTTTAAGAAGATACACATGAAAATCTTTTATAAATCTTGACTTAATAGTATCTATTCCGGGGGCGGAGGTGTTTTTTAAAGAATATATTTGTTTTATTATTTCATTCCTATCCGTTGGCTTCCGAAACATTGCAGATGTACTGTTATGGTTAATCTTAAACTGCTTATTCGGGTTCTTTATTTTGTTCAACATATCTACACCAATATTTATAAAATAGTGGTTACAGAAATTCGCCATGTCCCTGTTATCGGAGAAGTCTTTGTTTTTATTTTTAATTTTCATCATTTCAATATTCTTACTAGTGGTACGATTTGAAGCTTCATTTATAACTTTATAAATTTTTCCCATTTTATTTTGACATTCCTCGATTTTTCATTTATAATAGTCATTCTTGCATTTATTTATGATTTTAGTAGTAGTAAACATCTTTATTTCCAAAAAAAGGCTATCGACCTATCGGTCTTTCTGCCCTTGTTTAATACATGTGGTCTTAATCTAAATAAAAAACAAATATGAAATTCTCTTATTCTAGTTTAACACCCTCATTAAATAAACTTTCCAATTCTAATAACACGAAAAAATTATTTTATTGTCCAGTAGTCAGTTGCGTTTGTAAGTGTTCGAGTAGCGTTGATGTCGGGAAACGGAAGCGGGATTGTCTGGTTGGTTTTGTAAGACAAAGGGGATTCAGTATGGTCCAGTTGTAGGGGTTGTTAGCCCATTTTGTCTGTAGATGTATGAGTCTTTCCGAAATCTTTGTCATGTTTGTGCGTTCGTATAGTAGTTGGGTGGAGGGGTTGTGTAGTGGGTTTCGGGGGTGTCTTATTCGTGTTATTAGTCTTAGTGCAATTTGTTCTGTTGTTTGTATATAACGTTTTGTCCTTTCTGTTCCGTTGGTCATGAGTATATGTCCATAGTCTAGCAAGGGTCTACAAATAGCTTTATATATTTTGGTGGCGGTGTTTGTGCTAATTCCTCTGTCTTTGTAGGTTGGTGATCGGAAGTGTTTTGTTCTCTTTATTGTTTCTGCCCTGATGTTTCGTATGTGTTTAGTGAATTTAAGTTTGTTGTCAATTGTGATTCTAAGGTATTTTACGTTGTTTTTTGGTTGTGTCGTTTGGCCGCCTGCAGTTATTGTAGGGGAGTCAGCGTTGAGTATGTGGTTTGTGAGCAGAAGTTGGTTTTTTAACGCGTTTGGTGTTAGTCTCCATTTATAAAACCATGTCATTGTGTTGTTTGTTAGTGTTTGGAGTCTTTGAGCTGCCCTCTCAGTGGTTTTGTCATGTACAATAAGTGCCGTGTCGTCTGCGTATTGTAATATGTATGCCGATCTGTCGATTTGATTTTTGTCTGGTAAGTTGTATTTGTATATGTCATGGCAGTATATATCGTAGAGAAACGGTGAGAGCGGGGATCCTTGAGGGAGCCCTTGTTCAGGGGAAAAAGAAAATGACAGTGTTTTGTCAATTCGTACTTGTAGTTGTCTGTTTTCTAGTAAGTTCTTTATGGTGTGTAGTAGATATGTTGGTGTGTGTAGTTTGTATAGTTTGTATAGTAAGCCTCTATGCCAGACACTATCAAAAGCCTTGTTAATGTCCATAAACAGGCAAGCTGTCTTTCTGTCAGTTAGGTGGGTAGTTTGTATATTCTTGTCCAAAATAAAGAGCGGATGAACAGTCGAGTGATGTTGTTTGAAACCAAATTGGTAGGTAGGTATATATTTTCCAATCACTTTTTCAAGCCGCTGCTTTATTATGTATTCGAAAATTTTGCTTAGTACTGTAAGTAGTGTAATTATTCTGTAGTTGCTCGGTTGTGTATTGTCGAGTTCATTTTTGGGTATAGGGATTATAAAGCCGTTCTTCCATGTTTCTGGGATTCTGCCATTTGTGATGCAGTTGTTCAATTCAGTTAGGATCAGTTTGTGTGTTTCTTGAGTTAGGCTTTTCAAGAGTTTTGCCATAATTTTATCCCCTCCCGGTGCAGTGTCTTTGACATGCGCTAGGGCTTCATCGTACTCTGTGTCTGTGATCAGTTTGCAGGTGAAGTCCGGTGAGCTGTTAAAATAGTTCAAGTACCAGTCGTTGCTCAAGTTCCAGTTGTCATTGTCGAAGTTAGGGTTTGTCGATATGCTGAAGGCCCTTTGATAGTGTCTGGCGAACGCCTCCGCTTTCTCTTTGTCTGTGTAACGTTCTATTCCGTTTTCGTCAATTGTCTCAGTAGTGCCAGTATTCCTGTCTTGCGCCAGTTTCTTAATTTTTCGCCAGTATGTTTTGCCTTTGTCCTTCTGTATTTCTTTACATGTTTCTAGCCATTTGTCTTGTCGGTATTGTCCAATCAACGTTTTAATGTTTCTGTTAAGTTGGTTCAATGTCTTTTTTAGGTCGGTATTTTGAGTGTTTGTATATAGTCTGTACAGTGCTCTCTTATGTTTTATTAGTCTCAGTATGTATTTGGGCAGTGCATGTCGGTAGAAAGCATTTTTTATTTCCGGGCTAAATTTTCCTATCGCTAGTGAAAGTTGTTGTTGTATGGTTTCTATTGAAATGGGCTGTGCTTGCGATTGAATGTAGTCATGTATATGTTGTTTCACTTTGTCTATGTCAGTCTTTGTTAGGTTTAACTTTTTCTCTATAGGAGGTGTATTGGAGGTAGGTTGCGTATGTTGTAAGTCCATGTTAAACGTAATAGCCAGGTGGTCGAATCCAAGTTCGTTGGTTAAGTTTATGTTACAAGATCTAAGCCGGCTCGGTTCATTGACGTCCGAACGCGTATAACCGGGGTCCGGCATATAAGGCAGAGTCTACCTAAGCCTTACTGACGAGTCCAATAGGTAGACCCGGGACGAAACGCAGGGCTCATCACATAACACCATAATTAGTGACAATAAAATTGACTGAAAACCCAGGAATACATTGGAATGAATTAAAGTACAGTCAGGAAAAAGAATATAAAACTCTTTATCAACTACTTTCCAAGACTCACTTAAAACAATAATGTCACAAGAAAGTAAATTATATGTTTGTAGAAAAACAATCATTTGATCAAAATTTTTTCGAATACTGCGTATGTTAAAGTGGATGATATTCAAAATGTTTGAACCAACGCTAATTTGCTTGCTTACACAATCACAGTCCGTAGCTTGTTGATCTGCATGGTCCAAGGCCTCCAACTCGTGTAATATTTCTACTTCTTGTGCACTATTTTTTAATAATGTGTTTATTCATTTGTGAATATAGTGTTTGCGATTTTTGTTTATGGGTATGAACATAGTCGCATAATAATAATTGATCTAATTGAATGTCGAAAGGGTCATTAGTGGAAATGTGACCATTAATTAAATCAGTGGGTTTTAATTTAGTTGTTGAATGAATTTAATTTGTATATGCTAATATAGCGTAGACCATTTTGTTGGATATCGGTGTATTTAAAAATTGTTGATTGTTTAGTAGGCGTATGTGTTCAGTTAAAGTAGAATGGAGTCGTTCAATTAGTCCATTTGATTGGGGATGGTTTGGTGAACAAAAATGAACTTTAATCTTATGCAAACTTTAGAGTTCAGTGACTACAGTATTTTTAAATTCTGTGCCATTGTCAATAACAATTTGTGTGGGCACGCTGTGATGAGAGAAAAATATTTGAAGTTTGTCTACAATTTCGGTAGCAGAAAGAGACAAAAGTGGGTATGCCTGAGCATATTTTGAAAAACTATCTATGATGGTCAAAAACTTAGTCTTTTCAAGAGTATAAGTATCCATATGAATGATCTCAAACGGCCGCAACGCTGTTAGTTTAATATTCATTTGCATTCTAATTGGGTGACGTTCATACTTACTTTTCTGACAGGTTTCACAATTGTTAATAAAAGTTTGGATAGAATCTTTAAATCATTCCAATATATTCCTGGGTTTTTCAGTCAATTTTATTGTCACTAATTATGGTGTTATGTGATGAGCCCTGCGTTTCGTCCCGGGTCTACCTATTGGACTCGTCAGTAAGGCTTAGGTAGACCCTGCCTTATACGCCAGACATCGGTTCTACGTGTTCGGACGTAAATGAACCGAGCCGGTATAGATCTTCTGCGGTGAGATATTGACAACCCGTGTTGCCGATTAGCATTAGATTGAAAACCACTCGTTCCATTCTGCTTTTTTTCTCCCAAGCATCTATATCTTTTTCGTATATTTCTTTTTCCTGACTGTACTTTTTAATTCATTCCAATATATTCCTGGGTTTTTCAGTCAATTTTATTGTCACTAATTATGGTGTTATGTGATGAGCCCTGCGTTTCGTCCCGGGTCTACCTATTGGACTCGTCAGTAAGGCTTTGGTAGACCCTGCCTTATACGCCAGACATCGGTTCTACGTGTTCGGACGTAAATGAACCGAGCCGGTATAGATCTTCTGCGGTGAGATATTGGCAACCCGTGTTGCCGATTAGCATTAGATTGAAAACCACTCGTTCCATTCTGCTTTTTTTCTCCTAAGCATCTATATCTTTTTCGTATATTTCTTTTTCCTGACTGTACTTTTTAATTCATTCCAATATATTCCTGGGTTTTTCAGTCAATTTTATTGTCACTAATTATGGTGTTATGTGATGAGCCCTGCGTTTCGTCCCGGGTCTACCTATTGGACTCGTCAGTAAGGCTTAGGTAGACCCTGCCTTATACGCCAGACATTGGTTCTACGTGTTCGGACGTAAATGAACCGAGCCGGTATAGAGGTATAAGGCAGGGTCTACCTAAGCCTTACTGACGAGTCCAATAGGTAGACCCGGGACGAAACGCAGGGCTCATCACATAACACCATAATTAGTGACAATAAAATTGACTGAAAAACCCAGGAATATATTGGAATGAATTAAAAAGTACAGTCAGGAAAAAGAAATATACGAAAAAGAATCTTTAATGGTAGGCCAATAGTATTTTGATTTAATTCTTTCGTATGTTTTGTCGATTCCTCGGTGATTGCTTTTTGATTCATGATATTTTTGAATAATTTCGGGAATATCCTGTTTTTCGGTAACATATAATAATTTTTTAAGGCATCGTTTGAATTTTAATGAGGGATATTTAAAAGCTTTTCTTATTACTTCGCAAAATGGTTCGTACATAGTTGGTTCTTCAAAATACAAATGGTACTGTTTATCTGAAGTAATAAATTCTTTTACAAAATCGATAATGTTTTGATCAAAATTATCTTTGGAAATTTGTCTTAAGAGTCTACGTTTTTTCTCAAACAAAATGATCATTTTTGCTTTCGCCGGTGTATGTAATACTGAAGATATAATTATTTGGTTGGCTCCATAATTTACTGGGGTGTCAGATATTGGAATTCCCACAATAGGATCTTCACTTACATTCGTGTGCACTGTCATATGATCCTCTACTGGTTCGAGATCAGCTTGTATTTCTGCTGGAGTGTCAATGACTTGTACAGGCTCGGTGTTATCAACTTGTGCGACAGTAGATATTTGCTGTAGGTTTTCGTTCCTGTTTTCGCCATCTTCTTCTTATTCTTGATTAAATTGTTTCATGTAATCTATGAAGGAAAAAGGTTTACCTGGCTCTTCTATTTATTTAGTATGCAGTTCGATTCTTATATTATCAGAAGACAATATAATCATATTCATCAAGTTTTATACGCCATCTCATTAATTTTGAATTTGGGTCTTCAAGTGAAAAGATCCATTGCAATGGTTTGTGATGGGTGACTTAATTTATTTTTCGTCCAAAAATATACGGTCGAAAGTATTTTGTCGTCCATACTATCGCTAAAAGTTCTTTTTCCGTTGTAGAATAATTTCTCTCTGAATAATTTAAGGTCCTGGAAGCATTTGCAATAGGTAAATCATGTCCGATTGGTCCCTGAGATAAAACGGCACCAAGGGCAACATTACTTGCATCAGTTGTTAAGTTAAATGTCTTTCCGAAGTCTGGATATTGTAAAGTTGGTTCGTTGATCAATAAATTTTTGCAATGTTCAAAAGATGAAACGAAGTTTTGGTTATGTTCAATTTTTGCGCCCTTCTTTAGACATTTCGTTAAGGGTTTTGTGATTCTTGCGAAATCCTTGATAAATCCACGGTAATAACCTAGTAGTCCTAAAAATCCTTTGATCCGTTTGCTTGTCTTCGGAATTGGAAATTTCTTAATTGCTTGAATTTTGTCGGGGTTCGGTTTAACTTAATAACGCGGGCTTTAAATAGCATACTTCCTTCCTCAGAAATTCCGACTTATCTAAATGAATTTTAAAGTTAGATTCCCGTAATCGTTGGAAAACTGCTCTTAGTCTATCTAGATGTTCCCGGAGCGATGTAGAGAACACAATGATGTAGTCTAA
The DNA here is from genome assembly GCA_024550625.1 of Dendroctonus valens. Taxonomy (NCBI): domain Eukaryota; kingdom Metazoa; phylum Arthropoda; class Insecta; order Coleoptera; family Curculionidae; genus Dendroctonus; species Dendroctonus valens. The sequence goes on from JAJTJO010000368.1 coordinate 149,217, forward strand.
ATAAAATAAACATTTCTCCTTTTGAATTTCTCTGAGAATATTATCCATCACGCGCTGGAAGGTTGCGGGAGCATTCTTCAACCCGAATGGCATCCTAAGGAATTCATAGTGTCCGTTTTCGCTGCTGAAAGCGGTTTCCTTTATGTCGTCTACGTGCATTTGGATCTGATGGAACCCGCTTGCCAAGTCCAAAGTTGTGAAATATTGGCATCGACCCAATTTATCTAATAGATCAGTTATGTTGGGTAGGGGGTACTTATCATCTAGGGTTTTAGCATTCACCCCTCTTAGGTCAACAACTACTCTCCACTTTTTTACTCCTGTAGCATCTTCCTTTTTCGGTACTACCCAAATTGGAGAACTCCAAGGTGAGTTGCTTGGACGTATGATTTGTTGGGCCAACATTTTATTGATTTGACTATCGACTTCCGCTTTGTGGATTTGGGGGTATCTATATGATCTGCAATAGACTGGAAGTTCGTCGGACGTTCGAATTCGATGTTTATATTTATTGGTAAATGTCAGTGGTTCGTTTTCATTGTAAAATATGTCTGAATATTGTTTTATTAAATCTATAATTCTATTTTCCTCTTCTGGGTTAAGATGGTTAATTCGAAATTTAGAAAAATCTAATTTCGATGTTTTTAGATTATCGTCAAAGTTGTTGAAAGTTATCTCTTGTAAATGACTGTTATTAAAACGTTCTACGTCTATGGGATGTGAGAAGTCTAAAGTTACAGGTTCACAAGTGTTATTCAGAATTGTTGACAGAGCAAAACCATTTCGAGCTACTGATAAACATTCTGGAATGTCACAGTTGTGAATTTGTTTATGAGGAATGATAATTTCGCCATTTTTAATAGACGTTTTAATTTTTATTACTAGCTCAACTCGTGGGAATACTGTTATGTTGTATAGCTCACTTTGAGTTTTGTAGAATTGTAATGGCATACGAGCAACCGGTGTAATTAGAAATCCATTCGCAAAGTCAAGAGTTGCTTGTAACAACTTTAGATTATCTAGTCCTAGAAGTCCGTCGAATATATTATGAAATTTGAAAAGGTAGAATTTCAGATTTTCATTTTTAGGTAATTTAAAAATTTTTGAAGCTGGCAATAAACTATTATATTGGTGAGCTGATTTTTGAAAAACAGTTGGCACTATAAAAGGGTCAGTTATAATTCGATCTGGGTAAAATTTTTTTGGAATGTTAGGATCAATAAAAAATTTTGTGGAACCCGAATCAATCAATATTTTTATGTGGGTTTCTGGAAATACATTGTATGATAATTCACTGCAATTAGACATGTTAAATGAAATTATTGGAGGTGTTAAGTGTTGGTTTCTGTTTGAGGTGTTACACAAAAATTTTTTTCATCATCAAGCTGATGTTCGCCAGTATTTTGGGAAAATTCTGGAATGTGCTGTGCACTGGCACATCACATTCCAGCAGTTTTATTTTTCCATTTGAGAACATTGCAATACGGACATTTTTTATTCATTGAGCCAATAACAATTAAAGGATGACTATGCCATTCAATTGAATGATCATATTGAAACCCATTATTGTGAAATACAGACCAATTCTTACGCATGAAATTTTGACGGCGCGTGGCCTGCATTTCGACAAAACGAATTCTTCTCGCTTGCGATTCTTCTTGCGTTTCTGTCGCTCTTCTGGCTACCTGTTGCTCAGCTTGTCTTTCTACACGAACTCGTGTCTGAACAGGCGTTTCAGCTGCTCTCAAATCACATTGTCGCGCTGCTTGCTGTTGCCGTCTCAGCTCTGCGTGAGCTGAAGCTTCTTGATTTCGTGCAACTTTTGCTGCACAGGCCCGTGCTGAACTTATAGACAGATCAGATTTACGCTTCCCACGCATTTTAAAGAAAAACTGAGTAAAAATTAAAAGCAGCGAGTAATAACTAAAACAAAAAAACTAACACATAACCTTGAAGATTCTTGATTTCGTGCAACTTTTGCTGCACGGGCCTGCGACGAACTTGTAGGCAGATCAGAATTAGGTGAACGTGTCGTTTGAGTTCGTCCGAATTTTTATTTTTTTCTGGTATTACCTTAAAAACACTTTACATTAAGCAGTTTCAGCGAAAAAAATTCTCGGATGGTCCCTAACATAAGCTAAAAAATACATATGAACTTTTGAAATTTCCTTTCCCAAAACCTAAGTGGTCATGCACGAGAAAATGGGATTTTCTGGTGCTATTTGGTACAAAATCGTGTTTTAAGATTCAACAATTCATAACTCGAGATGCAAAATTGTCGCTAAGATGCATACTAATTTTTTTTTCGCAAAAGTTAAACGTTAACGCTTTTCTAACATCGCGCATTGATTGAGGTTCACTACTGCGTTGAGAGTCAGATTAGTCACTAGGAGCATCTAAACTTTGTTGAGAGACTGTCGATATGTACTGATTTTGGTTCTATGCCACCACATTACGGCGGTTTTTGAAATTATGGGTTTCACAATGGTGACGTACATCCAGTACGGCATCTTCGTTGAAATTCCCATGTTTTTCCAAAAGTGCGTTTGCAGGTCCATAACGCCCTGATCGCCTTGTTTGTTTTCTATTCCACATGTTCTTTAAACAGCAGTTTCTTATCCAGGGTTAGCCCAAAATATTTAACAATGTCGGACTTATGTATTGTGTTCCCATATATAGACATTAGTCTAAAAGATCTCTTTTATTTGTGAAAGCGATAATAGATGTTTTGGGTGCATATTGGTTGTGGTGTAGAGGATTTCTGGTAAGAACCTCGTCCCTGATATGCCTGTTGATCAGCTTCTCTAGTGTTTTAAGTAAGAACGATGTTACGCTGATCGGGCCTGTGCATACGCCGCACGCTCTGGTTATGGAATAAATTCTACTGTCGCCATTCTCCTTTCCATTGGTATGTATGCCAGAGCCAGGCTGGCCCGGAGCATCTTGCACAAGATGAGCATCTGTAAATCGGTTCCCTCCTGTAGCAGAACTGGCATTACGCCATCTGTTACCGGTGATTTAAATGCTCAATCAAAAGAACTTATGGCCCATTTAACTTTGGACTAGTTTACCATGCTTGAGGTAAGAGTACAGTGTTCTTTCGGTGTACGCTATCTCGCCCCGAAAACCACCGGTATCTTCTGCTCTCTGACTGTTCACAGCATTGATACAGGAAAGTGAGTCTGATCATAAGCTCGAGGGTTTCCCCTACTGTTGTTCTGTATCCTCCCTGTGATTTTATCAATTAGCCTACTTTTTGCTGTGGTTCTTTTGAAAGTGCCTTATGGAGTCTAGCGTTGCTCGGAGTATCTTCAATATCCATGCATTCTTTCCTTCATGAAGGCTTTTGTGCTTTTTTTATGGCGTTGCCGTACGTCATGAGCGATGTTTTGTATTCATCCCGGAAGCTGTTAAATAGCTTTCTCACCTTTTCCCTCACAGTTGAAAGTCCCCAGTTCCATCATGTGGATGTCCTCGTTTGTTTCTTCGACTTCAAAGGGCATGCGCATTCGTAAGCTTTTATTGCTGATGTGACGGTAGTCATCACCATTTCTAGGTCCAGCACCATAGGTGTTTCGGTTGGGCAGTCCCCCAAATGCAACCTAAGGTCCTCTTTGTAGGAGACCCAGTCAGTTGTTTTCAGATTTCGATAATCCGAGAGGGTTACCTCTTCCGACTCGATATTGAATCGTATTGATATTACTATGATCGGTTCACTAGTACGGTCTGAGCAGATTGTAATGTCAATGACCTCCCTTCGCACCATTGCTACAAAGGTTGGTTTATTCCCCTGATTAAAGACTTCAAACGATGAAGTCGTAAGGCATTCTAATAGAGACTCGCCCCGTCTATTGGTGTCACTGCTGCCCCACAAAATGTGGTGCGCATTTGTGTTACACCCAATGACAGTTCTGGTCTTAGAAACCTTACAGTTCTCCGCAAAATTGCGTAATTCACTTGGGGGCGGTTGTCCTATTTGGTCGTAAGGTAGTCATGCAGATGCTGGAACTATGCTCAGATCCCCGCCTTGCAACGTGAGTGTTATTTTTATACACGTAAGGTCCCTACTACAGTGTTACCATAACGGTATAGCTCTGACTGTATTCCTTATGAGAATAGATGTTCGTGGGTTTTCCTCAGATTGGCAGGAGACTGCCTGTCCTCTGAAGCTCCCCAATCCGCCAATTCTCCCCTTATATACATATGGTTCTTAAATTAGAGCGACGTCTAATGATTTCTTCAGCATACACTCACTGAGGGCAGCCGAAGCCGCCATGCAGTGGTAAAGGTTTATCTGACCGACTCGCACATAAGCGAGTCGTCCAGCCAGTGAGACTTTCCGCAGAGGTGGTGAGGTGTCTGCGCCCTGTGCCCCCTGCTTCACTACGGGAGTGAGGGCTATTGGATATTGTCCCTGCGCCTCTGCGGTGGAGGTCCAGTCCACAGTGGCCTGGTCAGAACAGGTGATCAGAAGGGTGGTGACGGCATTCTGTAAACTTAGGAGTGATCATCGTGGGTTGCAGTTCGTCGATTTTCCCATGCAGGTGCCTCTTTATGAGTTCTCCCTGTTGAGGAGAAAAAGTCTTTCCGGGATATTCAACCGCCGCTTTGGACATCTTAATCCCGGAAGCCGCATCCTTGTACGACTTGTGTGCTGTTCCTTCCCTTACGGAAGTTCCCACACGCAGCCGCTTTGGTGCTGATTTTGTAGATGTACTGCCATCCGGCATACCTTTTGAATACTATTGCAGAATTGCCATCGAGTCGTGAATGCAACATACTAAATTTATTACATTCACTACTTTGGAATTGGCAAGAATACAATGTTTGTGTGTTTAGAGTGTTGTTTTTCTTGAAATTTGATATACGTATATACAGGATGTTTGGTAATTAGATGCATTCCTTGCGGAGGGTGAGAGTGCAAGTTTAAATAAAATAAATTAATCGATTTGATTTTTTTCACTCAAAAACAGGAAGTTGCAGAAAAAAGTCAAAAGACCTTTACTCTTCCAAATTGAACAGGAACTTAAAACATAATATGTATTTAAAAAAATCAGTGGCGTAACATTTTTTTATTTAAAATTATGTACAGACCTGCCTATGCCCACGCCAATGGCGAAGATGACATAAAATTTTTATCGCAAAACATGTATGGTTGTTATTTGCATAAGCTTGTAAAATTTCATTAAAATATTCCAAGCAGTTTCCGCAATATTAATAAATTTCATTTTTTTTTTCACACGCTGTAGATCGGAAACTGAGAGTTTTCGGAATATGGTCTATTAAGGAAATATATCCAAAATTACTTGCCCAATCACCTCCTGCTAGGAATGCATCTACTTACCAAACACTCCGTATATAAAACAAATTTTACCAAGCATTCCAGTAAGTCATGAGCGACAAGAAAATTAAATTTTGTCGTTTATAACTTACTGTTTATATTTTCCTGACTGTATTTCAATTTATTCCAAAAGAAATTCCAGGGTTCCAGTCAATTTTATTGTTTATTATTTAAAATTTTACAAATACGTTTCGGTGTCTTTCTCCACCATCCTTAGTTTGTCTGAAATACACATTCACAGTCATCATTAATTTAAAAAAAAAGAGCTCTATCAAAATTCACATACTTAAATAAAAATTACACACATATTAAAAAGTATATTAAAAACAATAGGTTCACAGGTGATGAGTCAGGACAATCATGTTTTTGAAAAGACTAGAATCTATTGTTTAGAGATTTAAACTTTACTTACGTGTATGGCTGTTTCCACCTTCACATTTGACAGGCTATTGAAATCCATACTTTGTTCAATATCGAGCGAGAGAATAAAGAAACTGTTTGTATTTCGCTTTGTCTTTGCATTTTAGGAATATCAATTGCTCTGCAATTATTCAATGTCAGGTGTTTATATTTTATGTAGTTGGTTTAATTAGTGTATGCATGTGATCATTTAATTAGTGTATGATATACAGTGCTAAGATTGTCTGTGTCTGATCTAAAATTCATTGCATTCTGATGTTTTTTAATTTGTATCATTTCATGGATTCTTCTCTTATTATAATTGTCTTCATTGATTAATATTTTTGTGTGATCAAAATCAAAACTATGTAACTTTTCTTGTGCATGTTGTGCTAATGATGTTCCATTTTCGTTAACCTTTCTTAAGCTATATTTATATTCGTATATTATTTTCTTTAAATATTGTCCAGTTTGACCTATGTATGCGTTGTCACAGTTCAAACAGTCAATCTTGTATTTTACATTAGGTGTGTTTAACTTATCACTTTTAGGTTTAAATTTTGTGAAACATTCCTTTGCTAAGTTGTTTTTAGTTTTTTCCGCTATAGTAATATTATGCGGTTTTAAAATATTTTTTATTTTCCTAAACCTAAAAGTGATAAGTTAAACACACCTAATGTAATATACAAGATTGACTGTTTGAACTGTGACAACGCATACATAGGTCTAACAGGACAATATTTAAAGAAAAGAATATACGAACATAAATATAGCTTAAGAAAGGTTAAGGAAAATGGAACACCATTATAACAACATGCACAACAAAAGTTACATAGTTTTGATTTTGAAAACACAAAAATATTAATCAATGAAGACAATTATAATAATAGAAGAATCCATGAAATGATACAAATTAAAAAACAACAGAATGCAATGTATTTTGGATCAGAGACAGACAATCTTACCTCTGTATATCATACACTAATTACATGAACACATGCATACACTAATTAAACCAACTACATAAAATATAAACACCTGACATTGAAGAATTGCACAGCAATTGATATTCCTAGAATGCAAAGAAAAAGCGAAATATAAACAGTTTCTTTATTCTCTCGCTCGATATTGAACAAAGTATGGATTTCAATAGCATCTCAGATGTGAAGGTGGAAACAGTCATACACGTAAGTAAAATTTAAATCTTTAAACAATAGATTCTAGTCTTTTCCCAAACATGATTGTCCTGACTCATCACCTGTGAACCTATTGTTTTTAATATACTTTTTAATATGTGTATAATTTGTATTTTAGTATGTGAATTTTGATAGACTTTTATTTTTTAAATTAATGATTACTGTGAATGTGTATTTTAGACAAACTGATGATGGTGGAGAAAGACACCGAAACGTATTTGTGACGTTTTAAATAATAAACAATAAAATTGACTGGAACCCAGGACTTTCTTTTGGGTCGTTTATAACACCATACGTCGTGAATCATAAACAAATGTTTTAAACAAATTTTACGTGTTTTTAGACGCAGAATCTGAATCTGCAATAAAAAGTGGGAGGTGCCATTTAAAAAACAAACTTACCCTCCTCCCCCCCGCCACAAGGAGGGGCAGAGGAAGACTAATTTTGCCAACAATGTATTTTCCCCGCGGAGTAATACAACTCTGACACTAAACATTTGTGTAAAAGTGCTTATGATTTGAGATATTGCCATGTCTCAAGTTAAATCTTACTCCCGGTATATTTAATTCCTTTTAGATATGTATATTTAACTCATATTTAATAAATTAGCTTTGATTGTAATGCTATTGTTACTTTTGTTGTAGCAATACCCATTAAAGATACCTAGTTTGCAGTAATAATAAATAACTAAAAAAATTATCTTTGAAATTTGAAAAGGCCGTGCGAAATCATTGCTCTGTTAGTCCTCCCAGCCCCCGGCGAGGGATTGTTTCAAATGTTACATGGGAACCTCCCGTCTCATTATTATTTGGCTATGCTTAACATTGTCTCTTAGTTTCGCACAATAAACATTTTTTTTACGAATATTGTAGAAGCTGAGGCGCAAACCTATCATCAACAGATGCCCGCTGAAATGTATGTTCCCAACCAAGAACAATGGTTGGAGTTGAAAGCTAACAGTCAAAAACGTACATTTAATTCAGTATGTTAAGTAGAAATGATATATAGAGTCAGTATTCAGTATGTTAAGTAGAAATGATTATAGTAGTAAGTAATATGTGGTGAGCGACGAACGAAACGATGAACATAGAACAATTTTTCAAATACGAATGCTTATTGTATCACTATGCTGAATTGAAGGAAAATTATACTAGTTCAAATCGCAAAACTAGGAACAAATTGTCTAAACATGACATAATTGTAAGCAATAAGATTAGTAATGTTGTTGCAGTGAAGTTGAACCTTTCATTAGCCAAGGATTTAAATGTTGGATTTTTTGGAAAGTTAACAGGAACATTAAGGCAAAACTTATAAACTGGATTATAGATAATTGTATACTCTAGAGAGAATTAATTAATTTATGTAAAGAAGTATATAAGTAAACGATATTATATGATTTTTTAACTAATAATTAGCATGAATTTATGAATATATAAAATTGGTTTGGTTTGTAAATTTAGTTTTGTAAGCATTACTGTGCCCGGCTCTCGAACAGGTAATTTTATTTACCTCTGCGAAATGCATACCAGGTGAGTATGTATGTATGCTGGTTGAAATAAATAAATAAATAAATAAATATGTAGAATTACGTAAAATAGGATCCAGCTTTTTAGCTTGATTCCACAATACTCTGCAGGCGCTCTAAATCTAATGTTGTCGCGGTGGAATTAGTTTTCTACTGCTTTACATTTCGTCTATATGACAGAGCTCTAAACATGGCTGTGACGGTCTCTTTTCTGGTCACACTGTGAGTTCTCAGCCAATGTTATAAGAGTCAAGCGTCGCTCGGCGAGAGTTTACGACTCCAAACCGCTGGAGAGCTTGGTGAATTGTGACGGGAATTACATCACCGAGTTCCCATAGAACCTGTCAACTAAACATCCGTCCCCATAGAAACCGCTGACTAGGATCCACCGATGGAAAATTGCTCTGTTCAAATAAATATTAGTCAGTGCAAGGTTAAAACGCTTTTGTCTATCAAACTTTGTCAAAGGAAGAACGACTGTAAAATTTATTTAAAAATAAATTGTTTTTAGAAAATAGTTTATTCGTTAAATAACGATAGCACGGTATTCCGTGGGTATTTTGTCCAATCGAAATGATACTTGCGGTTTCAACCCTTAAGTGCATCACGAATCAAGAAGACGATTTCATTCAGAGGCCAATGGTAGAGCCGGGAAAGGAAAGCAACAAGTGCTAAGTTAATATTTTCGTCCCTTTTCTAATCCCTTTGTTTGAGGAATCTGGTAGGGATAATTAAAATTCGGTCTATTGAAAACATTCTATTTTTAAGTCTAGCAAAAAAAAAATAATATTCTGTTTTACATGTTTCTTGGTAGAATTAAAATTATCTACTCAATAACTTTTAGATAGTCTTTGTGACACAGAAAATATTTCTTCATTTAAGATGCTAAATTAAAAATTCAATTGGGATTTATTTAAATCTCGTTCAGAAAACATAATACCATATGATGGAGATCGTAATACTTTAAACAAATTTATCTCTAGCTGTGATTATTCTATCATTAGATATATGGCGCATGTGATGAGCCATGCGTTTCGTCCCGGGCCTACCTAGTGGACTCGTCAGTAAGGCTTAGGTAGACCCTGCCTTATACGCCGGATACGGGTTATACATGTTTGGGAGTATATGAACCGAGCCGGCGTAGCTCTTGGGCGGTGAGATAGATGTTGGCTGTCCGCCACAGATACAAAAGCTTTAACCCGATTTGCCCCGGCGTTGCCATATGGAAACTCAGAAAGCAGTATGAAATCTGACTTCTCAGCTGAACCCCATAATCTTCTTCTGATAAACGGAGTCTGTTTTATCGACCCTGATAGTTGTCCCTTTCCGTCAGATGGTTGTAAAATCAGTTTGTCATTGTCTTTTCGAAGTGAACAGATGCATAAAGTTGACAGAGCTCAACAATATGGATAAAAACGTGGATTCCCATTACATGAAAAGATAAATATGCGTTTTAAGCATTTTGTCTCATATTGTGGAAGATTTATCCTGTGTTTTAATAATTAAAGATGTTATTAATTAATATGTGATTGTTGATTTTCAACTTCCGAATTTGTATATAAAATATTTCATCAGGTTAGATTGGCGTTGCCATATGGCAACGTTGAGTCATTATGCATTTTTACTAAATTATTATAATTTTTTCTCATATTATTGAGTTACGTGGTATGGTGGTCCTGAAAAGGGCTATATGTGTAATTATGAATTTTGGTGTTTTTGGAGTTTGGATAATGTATATGATAAGTTAAAATAAATTGAAAAATTTTATATAGGTACATTTGAAACCTTATATATTTCTCCTATAAATTATAGATAAATGTTAACTTTTCTAGAAATATAAATTTTCAACAAGCCTTGGATTATCTAGATGGAATAACATCTGACGATGACGAGCCTAGAGCTATAGGTATACATTGAACCACCTGAAGTAAAAAACGGGGCACTAAGTGGCGAAGTTGATGGCGAGGAAGAACAAGAGGCTACTAGGGGCCATTAAAAGGACATTGTGAGATAGTGTTATCTTCTGGTCCACGAATTAAATCAACAGAGCAAGAACGCTCAGAAAATTCAAAGAAAAATTATGATTTTATTGATGATGAAATCTTAGCTGACGTACTAGAAATTTTGAGAATTCACGTCTACATAAAGTAACCATTGTCATATCCACTACTGAAATTCCTCCTGCTGATAAGAATACCAAATTTATTTGGGAAGGAAATAATTGTGCGGCCAGAATGCTGATACCTGAATTTCCGCCAGCCAATTATACAGATTGTTTTGAAACAACACCTCATGAACAGCTCGAAAAGTTTTTTGATAAAAAATGAAAAAAGTTTCATCGAAACTGAAAGACACAGACATAGTTTTGACAAAACGAGTCGACAATGCAGTTCATATGGTATGAATCCAATATCGAATGTTCAGCGTTACTCAAAGGCAAAGAAGAAGATAATTAGCGTCCCTCGTCCATGTGTAATAAGCCAGTGTGGACCGAATGGAGCAAAATGTGAGTCTGTACCGCATTGGTAACAGGAGTAAAACATGGTGGAGCAGCATATTTACTTGGTTGCTAGATTTCTCTGTACAAAATGCATGGCAGTTGCATCGGTCTGCACACCCGTCAATGACTCTGTTAGAATTTAGATGTAACATTGCAATAATTTATGCCAAGCATTATGGAGAAGAAACTAAAGTACCAGGACCTTCGCGAAAACGGAAACTTGAAACACAGCCAATGAAGAGTTAAGATTTGATGGGTTGAACTACTGGCCGTTACCAATTGAAAGGAAAAGGAGATGTGCTGGATCATCTTATAGCACTATTGGTCGTATTGCTTGTGAAAAGTGCAACGTGGGGCTATTACAATAAAAAAAGTTCTGGAACATACTGGGTTAATGATAAAGAATTAATTGATCACGGATTCAAATGCATTCAAGAAAAACTTTGTGGCAAAGCAGAATTAATGGTAGGAAGACGTGTTGAATTAAATGATTGGGAAAAATTGAAAACTGCTCTCAACAACTAACTAGAGTTAGACCTTTACAGAATGAAAACTTTATTAATTTTGGAAATCGATTGCAACTAATCAAAAGTAATGTAATTCTTCATATTAGTAACGATTGTTTACTTTCACTTCAAGAAAGGAATTGAGAAATAGACCATTACAAAAAAACTGCACTAAACTAAATATATTTATTGCGGGTTGTCATGATAACATTAGAAATAATATGTATCTGAAAAAACCAAAAAGCCAGAAGACGCAATTGCCCAGTGTATTGTAACTCTAACGTGTTACGAAATATACACAAAAGCGCATACTCCTATTATTAATTTAGGTTGAGATCAATGTACGAATATTATAAGCATTGAACATATTGGTTAATAGTTAATTAATATTTGCTGACATGTTAACCCGATTAAGTACCATTAATGCAAGCAAGCATAATGTAATGTGGTGTATTGGGGATCCAAAAAGGATCATAGCAAGAATAAACGTAGATGCGACAACTACAAGTGTGTTCCTTTACACCAGGTTAATGAAAATAAAATTTTTGAAAAACTTTTTAATAACTTTTATGACGGAAATAAACCGAGATCAAGCTTTCCAGAATCAAGAAATTTAACTCTACAAAATTTCTCAAACATCAATCAAAACAGTAATCAGCGACCACAAAATATTCTCTACAACCCAGTTCCTCAGTTCAATTCATTGCTTAAATCAACATCCCCAAAATGTACCTTTCACTCAAGTTGCTATATTTCAGCAAACAAGACTACCGAATAATTTTAACAATTTCTCTACCAAATCTGTATGGCCATGCCAACCAGTGAATGTACAACCTACACAAATCCCCTTAGGCGTTACACCACCAACAAACAAGTGTTTGGCCCATCAAAAAATGTTTTTCGACCGAACCAAATTCCGTTGAATCAACTTCCAGCCTCAACACCAATGTCAACTTCAACTTGATTCCATGATGAATATTATTCCAATAAATCGAAATAATAGACCAAACAATTACTTCCGAAATATTCCTAATTAAAAACCCAAATACACATTCCAAGAAGTGTATTCAAATGATTATGAGGAAATGTACGAAGACCCGAATGTAAAAAGTTTTCTTCTGTCGAACCCGACATAAAAAATTAGCAAGAACATTATTTTACATACAATACCAATGATGAACAAAATAAAAATAATTTTGAAAACAGCGACAACACAGAAAATTTTCCAGAACCAGGCCAGGAAAAGCAATTGGATTAATTGAAATCAACTTTTCATCTCACAACGTTTTACCGTATATTCATATAATAAATCAAAATTTGAAAATTTTAATAGATACAGATAATTCGCGTTCAATGGTAGTCAGAAGACAAAATGTCAAGCATCAATTCCCTTACTGAATGAGTTTGGTATAAAGGCTAAAATTGAATTCATTTTGTTCGATTTTCATAATTTCTTTGATGGGGTATTAGCATTGCAGTATCTGATTAAATTGAAATGAAACATCGATTTGATAAACAAAAAAATTAGTCGGTTAAAATATGGATAATCCATTTCAGCACCGTAATTCCCACGACGTAAGATTCTCTTTTACAGTTAATGCACAAGAAAAAATCATCAGAGATCTGCCTGTAAATTCGTTTCAAGGAAGCATATTAAGACAACCCTGCAAAATAAACGGCTTAATTCTTCCCCAACTTTTAACAATTGCCGAAAACGGATTGGCCCCAATTGAAGTTGAAAATCCAACAGACAAATCAATTTCAGTAACTATTACTATGGTTATCATGCATACATCAACGGGATTTCTACTAAGAGCGTCGACATGTCTCATTTTATCGCCAGGTCGATATTCGATTTCCATGTTATACTCCGTCAATGCGCAATTCGAGTCATCCACCATCGTGCAATTCAAGGTAACAAATCCTTTCTCATCAACGTTGATCTCACCGCCGAACAATCTGTAACCACCTTGAAGGGAACGCCTATCAGATAAACCCGGAATCACTTTACTGATTCAACAACCGCCAAACTCATAAACTTAATAAAACACCGGTCGCCGATCGCCATCGCCCTGTTTCGGCAGCAAAACACCTGCTATACCTAGTTTGCAAGCGTCTGTATGTAGTTCTATCGCCCTGCGTCTATCATACAAAGCCAGTATCGGGCTTTTCACTAACAACGCCTTCAATTGCTCAAATACGCTCTACTCTGAGTCACTCCAACGCCACACATCTTTCTTCGCACCCCATGCACATTTAAAGGCACTGACAAAATCTTGAACCGTCTGAATTTTCCTCTCGCCTGGCTTCACGCCATTCGCACTGATTTCATGGCCAAGGTATTCGAGATGATCCTGCAAGAAACTACATTTTTTCAAATTCAAATTCAAACCCGTCTCTTTGATCATAACCTTAACGCGCCTCAATAAGTACAGTTCATGCGATAAAGTGGTCGAAGGAATTAAAATGTCATCCATACACGCCAGAACTTCATCGCCTTAAGATTCCTTCAGCATTTTGTTCACGACCCTCTCGAATATAGCAGAGATTAGTTGATAGATCGCCGATGCAATGTTAAAAAAACGTACCCGACCCGATCATGACGAAACCAACGGTCGACGGTCGAACCATATGCACGTTTATGCGGCGGAGGAGAGGTAAGTAGTGGGGATCGCATTTTACATTACACTGTGGCTGTGATGGTTAATGCGCGCGTTTGGGCCAGCGCGCGTAGATTTTGTGAGAGTTCAAATTCCCTTGGTTTCTTATTTAAATTAAGGAACTTGCACCTTGATACCCGATGATATAGCCATTTAGATAACAAGCTCCTATAAATGCTGCCGCCCAGAGGACAAGCGTTTAGACTTAATTTTCATTCATAAGCAGATTGTTTTTGTTACTATATTATTTGACTTTTTTGACTCACTTTATAAATTGCATTAGTTAAAAATTGTTTTAAAAGTTGATTTTTGTTTCAACTTATTTAATTTTAATGATTGTAATTCAAACAATTTGTAATGTTTAGAACTATTGTAATTTTGAATTATTATTATTTTAATCATGATTCATATACTGTTACGTGCAAATATTTTGCCGTAAACCTGTTAATTTGTTTTCGACCTCGGTATGCGTGTGCAAGTTATTTGCCAAGCACATCTGTTTCGGTTTTTTCATCATAGAGTTAAATTTTGGCTGTAAAATCCGAATCTAGCAAATTTGGCGATTTTTATCGCAGTTTCAATTCTTATCGCAGGTGAAAGAAATGTTTGGTAGATTGCGGGATCACGTGTCCGTAGTTCGTTCTCGACGTTTGAACAGTGAACAAGTGATTCGTTCGCTCTCTTATCGTGAATAAAATTGATATTAAAGGATATCATCCTCGGCGAGTGGTGTCCGGCGACCGTGCCAAGGTCGTTTAAGTTATCGCAAGATATTTAAAAAACACTGATATAGGGAATGCATTTTATTAGTCCCCAGCAATGCAAACAAGCCAGATATTATTAGAAAAATATCAACGTACCCAAAATGAGGAAATGTTATACAATAGCTGGAAATCAGCTGAGCAAGAAAAAATGAATGCTACATACAAGGTGGAACAACTACAATCCCAGTTGGATAAAATACATAAAATGTATGCAGAATTGAACACAAAATATTCAAATTTAGAAAAGAAACTGTCTAGCAACGCCGAAGAAAGGGGGACAGGTGAATATCATACCGATGAAGAGGAGTTAGCAAGGGAGACAGAATGGATTCGAACAAAAAATTGGAAGAAAAGGAAAATGGATACTTCGCTTACACCACCACAACAACAAACCAATAGGCCGAATGTAGAAAAGCCTAAAAAAATTCAAGTACCGCCGCCTATCATAGTGGACAATATTATAAATTTTAATGAACTCCATGCTATCGTGACCCAACTTCCCGGTGCCCAGATTAAAGTAATTCATGATAAAAATATAAAAATTAATGTACAGGATGAGACCAACTATAAAATGCTTACTGCAACGCTAACTGAAAAAGGATACTCTTGGCATTCCTATGAGAATAAGCAGAATAGGCCAATTAAAGTTATGGCCAAAAAACTGTATCATTCCATTGATCCAGAAAAAATATTGCATGAAGTTAGAAAACGCGGCTACAAACTTATCGAAGTCACTCCTAAATTAAAATATAAAACAAAACAACCTCTAAACATGTTCATACTTTCATTCAGGCATGACGAGAGTATTGATAAAATTTACGGAATAACTGACATATTAGGGGTCAGAGTTGAAATCACTCCATTAATAAAGTCCAGGCTTGTACCACAGTGCAAAAAATGTCAAGCTTATGGACATACACAAAAATACTGTGCCATGGAGCCACGCTGCGTCAGATGTACTGGTAAGCACCTAACAATGGAGTGTGAAAAACCAAAGGATGAAAAACCGAAATGTGTTCATTGTGGTGAAGGGCATCCAGCCAACTACAGATGATGCATGGTTGCAAAAGAAATGCAAAAATTAAAAGAAAAACGCAACAAGAAACCAGTTCCTCCTAAGCAGCCACAGATGAATAACGTACAAGTGCAGAAAGGCAACATAAGTGCAGGACAAAACACCTACAGTCAAGCAGTTACTGGTAAGCCTGAATTGATTATTAGTACAAATCAAACACAACAACAAGACCGAAACGTTTCCATCCAAAACTCTCTTCAACAAATAATGGAGAAATTAATAAAAATGGATGAACGGATTAGCAGACTTGAATATAGGGCCAAAGGAGCTATCTCAAATAATTTTTAATGCTAAGTAGCCTCAAGATTATAGAGTGGAATGCCAATGGACTCTTGCAACACAAACAAGAATTGCAAGCAGTCCTGGACATAGAAAAAATAGACATATGTCTGATCTCAGAGACTCACTTCACCAATGAGTCCTTTATCAGTTTCAAGGGATACAAAGTGTACCACACCACTCATCCCCAGAATTCAGCCAGAGGAGGTAGTGCAGTGATAGTAAGAGAAGCGATTATGCATCATCAAGAGATGGGATACAGGACTGAAGAATTTCAGGCAACTTCGGTAATGATCAAAACCAAAACTCAGGATGTCATGGTCACATCCGTATACTGTCCTCCAAGACATGCCATACAGCATGAGCAGTACATGGATTTCTTTAATAGCCAAGGAATTAGATTTATCATTGGAGGCGACTTCAATGCTAAGCACACCCATTGGGGATCTAGGTTAACCACAATCAAAGGCAAACAATTGATGGAAGCAATAAGACAGATAAAATGCGAAGCACACTCAACTGGGAAACCAACTTATTGGCCCACAGATAGAAATAAAATACCTGACCTAATAGATTTTTTTGTTGTGCGGAATATATCAGCAAACTATATTCAAGTTGATGAGGCGTGGGACATGAACTCAGACCACTCTCCCATTCTCCTCACTCTTAGCGATTCTATTATCCAAAAACAAAATTCTCCTAGACTAACAAACAGGCGAACAGATTGGCAAAGTTTCAGATTAGAACTTCAAAATGCTATTAATTTAACTGTTCCATTAAGAACAATAGAACAGTTGGATGATGAAGTGGAAAATCTTGTTACCCTAATTCAACAAGCAGCATGGAATAACACCCCATCCATTGTTCAGAGGACAAAAGGAAACAAATACCCCATGGAAGTAAGACACTTGATCTCAGAGAAAAGAAGACTTAGGAGGAAATGGCACCAGACCAGAGCTCCAGCAGATAAAACTATACTCAATAATGCCACTCAACAGTTAAAGAGAGAAATAGAAAGAATAAAAAATGAATCTATTAGTGACTATCTGAGTGAGTTGACAAATGACAAAAGCACTGACTACTCAGTCTCGAAAGCCACTAGGATATTAAAAAGTCCGACACTACAGAACGCACCAATCAGGAGTGCAGATGGCAGCTGGGCTAGAAACAATACTCAGAAAGCCAACAGGTTTGCAGATCATCTTGAAAAAATCTTCCAACCAAACGATGGCGAAGAATTACCGAACTGGGACTTCTCTGACGGAGATAGCACGAACATTAGACCAACTTCCACAAAAGAAGTAGCAAAGGAAATAAGAACAAACATTAATCCTAAGAAAGCTCCTGGTTTTGATTTAATTACTGGTGAAGTGCTAAAACAGCTCCCCAAAAAAGATATAACCAAACTTACACATCTTTTTAATGCCTCATTCAGATTAAGGTATGTTCCTAGGATGTGGAAAGTAGCTGAAATCATTATGATTCATAAACCAGGCAAAGCCTCTCACGATGTTTCATCATATAGGCCAATCTCTCTACTGCCTATGATATCGAAACTGTTCGAAAAAATACTCCTGACAAGGCTGAAACCCATCATCGAAGAAAGGAATATAATACCAAATCATCAGTTTGGGTTCAGAGAAAACCACTCAACGATAGACCAAGTACACAGAATTTCAGATGTTATTGAAAGAGCACTGGAAAGTAAGGAAGTATGCTCAGCCATCTTCCTTGATGTATCGCAGGCCTTTGACAGAGTATGGCATAATGGGCTGAAACATAAGTTAAATATGCTACTCCCACAAAAATACTCGAAACTATTGGAATCCTACATTTCGGACAGAGCCTTCAGAGTAAAACAAGAAGAAGCATTCACTGAAATAAAAAAAATCAGAGCAGGGGTGCCACAGGGAAGTGTCCTAGGACCTCTCCTGTACCTGATGTACACCAGTGATTTACACTACTCAGATCTTAATACTATAGCTACCTTTGCAGACGATACCGCTATATTAGCGGTAGGGAAAACCCATGAGGAAGCCGCAATTAAACTGCAAACATCAGTTTCACAAATATATGATTGGACCAAAAGATGGCGTATCAAACTAAACGAGACCAAGTCTGTACACATTAACTTCACAAATAAAACTAACCAGCAGGTACCAATTCACTTAAATAATACTCAGATCCCTTATGCAAATTCAGCAAAGTATCTGGGCATAACATTAGATGCAAGACTGCGCTGGAAAGCCCATGTTAAGAAAAAAAAGGAAGAGCTCGATATAAGATATAGGAAAATGTACTGGCTACTGGGTAGGCACTCTAGACTATCAATCTACAACAAAGTACTTCTGTATAAACAAATCCTCAAACCAGTGTGGACTTACGGCTTACAGCTCTGGGGTTGTGCCAGCAAGAGTAACATCCTAATTATTCAGAGATTCCAGAATAAAGTACTGAGAAACATTCTTAATGCGCCTTGGTACATCAGGAATAGTGATATTCATCGAGACCTTCAGATGGATACTGTTGACCAGACTATCACGAGATTTGCAAGGAGTCATGAACAACGGCTTCATCAACATGTGAATGTCGAGGCGATTCAGCTCCTCGACAATACCAACCTGACAAGAAGACTCAAGAGGGTAAAGCATTTTGAGCTATGTAAGTGACTATGTCAGTGCAAAAGCAGAACAATGTGCGGTTTTGTGCTACACGGTAATTAGTGTAGCTATGTCACTAGACCACCAGACTCTAAGGTACACTAGTGAGTAGGACCTTAGTTTTAAGATTTGTCCATAGTTAAGTTAGGTTAGAACAGAATTACTCATTGATCAACTTTGATCAGATCGTAATGTTAGTAAATGTCCTACGGGGAGTTTAATTAAATAAAAAAAAAAAAACGTGTCCGTTAGGGCCAATGAATTTGGTGATTTTTGATTCCTGCGCCAACGGAAGGTTGGGGGGAGGAAAAACTTCTACTGGTGTAACGGTAGATTTTTGGTGGTTGAAGATGGAATTAGGCCGTGACGATCAGATCGGCAGGTCGATTTTTGAGTTTGTTCCGCACGGTCGGGCTTTGAGATTTTCATTGTGTTCAGCGCTACCGCATAGTCGGTTTTTAAAAAATTTTAGAATCAAGAAATTTATTGATGGTGGCATTGATGGATTGATGGTTGGCAAGAGGCCTTTCCTTCCACTGGGAAAAGTAGTCGTCTAGTAGGCGAGTTGAAGTTTTGAGACCCAAGAACCAGATAGACGAATCCATGATGGCCGTTATGACCACGTGGAATTGATCCGAGATCCGTGGAGCAATTCAAAACCACCTCTTTTGGGGAACTTCAGCGGGACCTTTGGATTTTTGACGTGGAGGCTGGTTCTGGTGTTTTCTATTTTGGGTAGAAGTTGTATGCTACTTGGAAGCATGCTGGCGCCCAACTTTTGGTGAAGACTTTTGTTTTTTTTTTTTCAGTTTTTTTATGACAGTATTTTTTTTTATGATTGGAATTAATAACGTTTTATAGTTAACTGCTTGTGCTGAAACATTCAAGTTCGACTGCATTCAGTTCATTTTGTTTCTTTTTACTTTAATTGCGATTCACAGTCGGACCTGAGTGATTTCCTTATTTATTTTGGTACCCCTTTACTGTGGATTTTTTTTATTTTTATTTATGATCACGACCGATCCCCATTGGAAGACCTGCGAGGCCACTGACTGAAGTGATCACTCCAGCAGGTCCCCCTCAGGGTCCTTCCCCTTCACCATCCAGGCTTGATTGAAGTTAAGGTATCCATAGATTAAGGGTGCTACCAAAAATATCCGAGTGATACGCTCTAAGTAAATTTATATATTTTTTTTTACCTTTATTACTCTCAGTAAAATTGTTACTTGCTTAAATACATTAGTTGTGCAGTTGAATTTGAGTGTGCGTAATTTTCTATTGTCCATTGAGCGTTCCAAAAATTGTTCACTAGCCGCAAAGTACTAGCTCTTGCTCTAACTCACGCCCGAGATAAAATAAATATAGTTGGAAGTAAAATTCATAACAATACATGTAAAAACTTGTAATTTAATTGATTTTAGAGATCCCGTTAACAAGATTACATGATGTTCATTTTGTGAATTTCAAAAAAAGTCCTTTTTACTCCTTCATTATTGTAATTATTGAAATTATATATAAAAATTGCAATTACATCGTTATTGCCTTTGACGTATTACAAAAATCAAGTGTAGTTTTGATTACGCTAATGTCGAAGCCAATTTATTTAATTTTTCACATTTATATTACTAATGTTATATTTCTTTACATATACAGGGTGGCGATTTTCTGAATCTTTGTATGGGTAACTTCGACATTTTTAAATATAGAGAATCCGTTAAATCGACAAAATTGGGCAGAATTCGATTGCCTATTCATTACGGTTTTCAAAATTTAGGTACCCGACTTGGTTCCTGAAATATCCTGAAAAGACAAGAAATCAAAACTTTTTAATTATCACATTTTACGTAAACTGCTTAACTTAGAAAAAAAGTTAAAATTGCCCTTGGTAGAACTTTTTGCGTTGAATCCAATAAACTAGCATTCGTTTTGATAATCAACTTGATTTACGAAATAAAAAATTAACTTGTGTTTTTTTAAATGGTAATCATAGTTGTCTGTGAGCCTTATAAGATCCTTATTTTTTTCTGTGTTTAACGATATAACTGTTTGTATGTTTGTATTTCCTTTTGTTGCCGAAAAACTTCAAAAGAACATAAAAAATGTGTAGTAGGCTCTGGAAACAAGAACTATATTATCACACAAAGCACAAAACAAAAATGAAAGAACGTATCGTTTAAATTAAATTTTCAAATTGACTTCCGTTTAAGGCCAGGCACTTTTGGCATCTTCTAATCATTTCCAACAACACCTTTCTTGGTTTGTGGACGGATACTTCTTCTTGCTGAACGTATTCTACTTACTAGTTCTTCAATATCATTGGGTTTGCTTTAATAGATCTTGTTTTTAAGGGTACCCCACATAAAAGAGTCGAGAGGTGCTAAGTCCGGTGAACGTGCTGGCCACCGAATGGGTCCTGCATTGGCAATCCAACCAGGAAAATGTTGTTGTAAATATTCACATACAACTCCTAAGTTGTGTGGAGGCTGCTAACGGCAAACTATACAGCATATCTTCAAGTTCATTTTGTAAAAAGTGTAAATATATTTCACCATTTAAATTATGATTATAAAAAATGGACCAATAACTTTATCGTAAATGATGCCACACCAGACATTCACAGAAGAAACACGTTGATGTCGCCTACTTTTAATTAGATGAGGTTTTTCATTAGCCGGGCTATTTCCTTAGAAACATTACATAAACTGGCAGTATCGCTGATTGACGAATTTGCATTAAAATGGGTCTAAGCTAAAACTTTTTCTTCATTTTGTTCTTTAAATTTACTCTTCCCGTTTTTGGCTTTTTAAATGATCCGTATTTTTTCAAGTTAGCTTCCAGTCGTGAAAAAATTTGTTTGTCTGGCTGTCTCTTCTCCATGTATCGCTCCAAATATTACTATTTCTATTACAGGTATAGTAACAGAATAGTTTCGAATCGTTGTTTGCCGAGTGTGGACGTGCTGCGAAGCGAAATCGTGCGAGTTAAAATCAAGTTAAGATTGTGTTCGTTATCTGTATTGTGCGTTTTTTTAAAATAACATTTAAAATATTCCTTATCAGGCAACTACCGGGTTTGCGCGATAAGTGTGATGAATCCCGGAAGCTTTCTGGAATCCTAGTCGGATCAGGGCTCCCAAGGGAGCTACTTTCTTAGGCCCAGGACCATGAAAAGGGGTAGGGTGCCCAAGTCTGACCCAACATCACGAGCGTCACCAACCCCGGCTCCAAAAAAATCAGCGATGGAGAAAGCTGTAGGGGTGTCGCAGGCGACTTCAGCGGGCGCAGCGGATGACGGGTTCGTCGTCCCGCGAAAGACTGTGGCGTGGAGTACGCTGATTGTTGGTCCAGAGGCCTCCACGACGCTGAAAAACCGCTTTACGCCCATCCAGCCGCCAATCGTTCATGACAATCCAACACTTCCCAACTCCAACGAAGGGACTGAACGGGAAGAAATTGCTGAGAGCCCTACAGCAATTGCAACCAAGCCCAAGAAGGCAGAAAAGCCGCCGCCAATTGTGATCGCTGGAAAACCCAACAATCACAAAAATTGGCCTAAAAACCATCACCAGTCAGCCTTTCACGTTGAAGTACACGAAAGCTTCGTTGATAGTGTACTGCAGCAGCATCATGGACTGGGCGGCGGTAAAACAATCCCTGGAAGGAGACAAAAGCCAGTTCCACACCTACGCCCCTTCGTCGGAAAAAACGCACGCGTTAGTCCTGAGGGGCCTGGAGGGGAATGTCGATCCGACTGCCATCAAGGATGATCTGACAGACAAAGGACTGGAGGTGAGAAGTGTCTTCAAAATGAAGACACTCTTCAGGCCGCTATACCTCGTCGTCACTAGCGACAAAGCCACCCTCAGAAAACTAAACGCCGAGGCCAAGGTGGTGTGCAGTGTTAGGGTTTCGTGGGAAACCCGCAAAAACCGGAAGACACTTGACACACACTGATACACAAACTGACACAGTGTCGTCGATGGCAGGGCTGGGGCCATGTCTCCGGGAACTGCCACCGGGACTTTAAATGCTCGCGATGCGCTGTGGGACATGAAATCACCGCCTGCGCCGTTGGAGCTACATTAAATTGCGCTAATTGCGGTGGGCCTCATCGTAGCTTTGACGAGGCTTGCCCAGTCTACATATACAAACAGGCGCAAGTCCCGGCGGAGAAGCAGCGTTTCGTCCCTGCTCCTCTTCCAACGAGGCCAGCCTGGGGTCAAACCAGTCGAGCCCCTGGCCCGATCCACCCTTCACCCCTAAGCAGCAGGACCATGGCGCCAAGTCATGCCAACAGGACGATGCTGCCCCCGCCACCGCGTGTGTGTTATGCACACCCACTATTTGCGAAACGACCACCAATGGAACTCCTTTCTCCGTTCCTTGGACCTCCTCCCTCCAAATTAGGGGAAAAAGACCTTATCCTACTCGAAAACTATACATTGTCCCTACGCTAACCCTTATTTATATCTATGATCTACTTAACCTAGTTCCTCTTTCCGCATCACTAGGTCGGCCCATTCGCTAAGTTTACGTATGTCCTCGTCGTTGTTGTTCCCGTCCTGATGTCTTAGTGTTACGTTGTAGTTGCCGTACTTAGTCCTTATATGTTGTCTTGCTTGCTGTCTGTCGGTCTCTGTACAGTTATGCTTAATGTGGTCGATTGTTTCGTCTTCCGTTCCACATGTACATGTCGCGCTGTCTGTCAGTTTGAATCTGTGTAAGTATTGTTTGATATTTCCATGTCCTGTTGCGAATTGTGTTCCCTTGAATGTTGTTCTAATTGTATCTCGGCCCACCGTCCTGCAAATGTCGTAGAGTTGTCGTCCTTTGTCACTTTTGTCCCAATAGTCCTGCCATGTGTCCATTGTCATGTTTAGTCTTGTCTTGGCCCATTCTTTGTTTGTCTTAGTGTTATATTTGGTTGTGTCTTCTGTCACGTCCGTAAGTTCAGCGCCGTCCCTCGCCAGCCTGTGCGCTATAGCGTTGTGTATGTTGTCCTTGTCGTGTCCTTTCGCCCATGCTATCCTCGTCTGCCATCCTTTCTTGTGTCGTTGTTCCATGTGTCGCTGTAGTTCCGTGATTGCCTTTGTTGTCGTCTTTCCTCTGTTGATGTTCTGTGCTGTTTCTTGTCTATCCGTTAGTATCTTAATGTTGGTGTATTGTCTCGTATTGGCTATTAAAATGGCTTTAATTGCCGCGTACGTCTCTGCGTTGTGTATTTTAGTCTCGTCCGTTATTCGTACTTTGTGGTCGTCAACGTCTTCAATGTGTATCCCTACTGCTGTCCGTCCGTTCATCTTCACGGTGGCGTCTGTGTGTATTCTTCTTGTTGTCTTCTGTTGATGTGATGGCGTGTCTGTGACTTGTAGATGTCCCATGTTCGGGTGTGGTCTGTCTTTGTGTTTTATTCTATGTCCCTGTCCGTTGTCTCGTCTGGTTTTGTGTATGTCGTGTCTTGCCATAGCTTCGATCCACCAGGGTGGTGTACCAGCCAGCACTTGTAGTGCGGCTGTTGGTGTGGTGTTGTAAGAGTTAAAAGCTATGCGCAAGCCCGTCCTCATTGTAGCGTCAAGTTGTTGTCGTTGTTTTGTCTCGTCTGCCCTGTGTCCCCATACCTCGGAACCGTACAGCACTGCCGGTCATATTGCTCTCTGCACTATTCGTACCAGAGTCGTCTGGTTTGTCCCCCATAGTCGCTTTATCTTGTGTCCGAGTTTTAGTGCTGTCTCCTCTCCTTTGTTTCTCGTCTTGTGTATGTGTCTGGCAAAGTTTAGTTGTCCGTCGATTGTGATTCCGAGGTGTTTAGTGTTGTCGTTTTGTACTATTTTGTCATTGTCTGTTTTCAATGTCGGCGGCCGGATCTTCTTGGTGCCGATGAACATAGCCTCCGTCTTTTTTGAGTTGTATTTCGTCCCTGTCTGTCTTGCCCATTTCCTGCACCCGTCCCATACGTATGTCCATTTGTTTTCAATCCTTTTCGCGGATTCCCCCGTGATAATGATCACTTGGTCATCCGCGAATTCCTGAATGTATGTCAGTTCGTCCACGTATTGTATGTCCACGTCACTTAAAGTCGCTTGTTCCTCCTTCCACCTCTGCGTTGTTTGGTCCATAGTTCGGAACCACCCTTCCATCACCAGCAGCCAGAGTGTTGGGCCCATGCTGGATCCTTGTGGCCAGCCCTTCGTCATGTTGTATGTTGCGTCCTTGGTCTGTATCCGTCTGTGTGTCAGGAAGTTGTCTATTAGTCCCGCTAGGTTGGTTGTAATGTTCGTCCCTGCCAATTCTCCCATAATACATGGCTTCCACGCCGAGTTGAAAGCGTTGGCAAGGTCCAGCGTGACTATTTGTTGGTGTAGTCTCTTGTTCTTGTTTGTCTGTATTTTGTCTACCAGTTGTCCTATTGCGTCGATCGTACTTCTCCCCTCCCTGAAGCCGTACTGTCGTTTGTCTAAGCTGTCCTCCGTCTCGAGCAAGTGTTGTAGCCCTCTGTTTATAAGTTTGTCCAGTATTTTCCCAAGTGTTGGCTGGATGGAAATGGGCCGTGGGTTGCCGTCTTTCTTGGGGATCCAGACGAGACGGCATCGCTTCCAGCAAGCTGGAAACGTGCGTTCGTCCAGACACCTGTTGTAAAGTCGCGCCAGTTTGTCGTTCGTTGCATTCAGTATGTATCTCGCCGCTTCGTTGGGTATTTTGTCTGTTCCGGTCGCTCTGTGTTTTTGTAGTCCATTCACAATGTTGTGTATTTCTGTCATCGTTATTGTTGGTTCGGTGTCCTGTTTGTATTCGTGTTTCGTCGTTCTTATTTCCCGCATATCCTCGTTGTCGTCCTCTGGTGCGTCCTGCGGGAAATATTTCCGCACAAGGTATTCCTGTTTCTCCTCCTCTGTCTCGGTATATGTCCCGTCGTCCTTTCGTATCGTTTTGTTTATGTCTGTATGTTTTTTCCCCGCCAGGATGTTCCAGGCTTTGTGCCTTGTGGCGTCCTTCAGTGTGTCCGTGATGTCTTGGTCGTATGTCCGCTGTCTCGTTTGGTTGATGAGCTTCTGGTATTCCCGTCGGTGTTCTCTGTATTGTCGTTTCCTTGCGTCTCTTTCGTCGTCGTCTGTTGTTGCTTGTAGTTCCCTTCGTTCCCTGTTGAGTTGTTTCCTCTGTCTGTCCAGTGTCTCGTTCCACCATCCTGTCTCGTCCCCTTCTCGTAACGTCTTTTGTGTGTCGGCGACATTCTTGACTGCAGATCTTGTCAAAGCTGTCCGTTATGTCGTCGACACTCCGGTCCCAGTCTATTTGGTCGGTTTGTAGTTTTATTTGGTCCTCGTAGCGTGTCCAGTTTGTATTGATAAAGTCATAAGTGGTCCTTTTGTGTTTGGTTGTCGTGTGTTCAATGTCTATTTCGTATGTTATGTATTTGTGGGCCGAGAGCGTCTCGTCCGCGTTAACCGTCCAGTTTTTAGTGCGTAAGTTTTTTGTTTATGTCATGTCTACGTAGCTGCTTCCCATCGGTCCTTGGAATGTAGGTTGTTCGTGTTTTTTGTTTTCCAATGTGTAGCCGTTGTCTATAGTCCAGTTGATCAGGTCCTCTCCGCGTTTGTGATTAACGTTGCCGCCCCATATGTCGCTGTGTGCATTGATGTCTCCGCATAGTAGGTGTTGTCTAATTTGTGTTGTGTGTTCGCGCTGTCTTCTGTCGTATTCCTCTAGTCTCGTGTTTTTATTCCCCCCTGGTTCGTCGTATATGGATGTTATGTACGTGTTGCCCGCTTTGTTGTTTATTCGTATTGTCGTTGTGTTGTCGTTCGTAAGTTCCGTTATTATCGTGTAGTCTATGTTGTCCTTTATCCATATTTCGGTCTTTGAGTTCCGTCCGTTGTTGAGTTTTTTTGTTTTGTTGGTCGGTCTGTACGTTGTGTATGGTTCTTGCAGCATGACGATGTCTATGTCGTGGTCGGTTTTGTATTTGTCTAATAGTGCTGTCGCCGCCTTCCCTCTGTCTACGTTAATTTGTAGTATTTTCATGTCTCTCTGTTAGTGTTGCTTCCGTAGTTTACGCTTGTTTGTTGGTACTATCTTGCTTTCCTTTGGTACACAGGGCATAGCCTGTCTCTCGCCGTGTGGTGTCTCATGTCTCTGGGCGTTCCTTGTGATGCGCAATTAGGACAGTCCGGATTGCCAGACGTACATTGGCGACCCTCGTGGGGCCCCCCGCACACATGGCACCTTGCCCGCTCCGTGCAATATTTGTACGGGTGTCCGAACTTGTGGCACTTGAAGTACAGTGCAACGTCCACCTCCTCCCTTATGTATATTTCCGTCAGGCCTATGTATATCTTTCCTCTTTTTACCATGGTCCTGAATGCCTCGGGTGTTGCTTCCATGGTCACATTCTCCTTTGATTGATTTATACATGTTGCCCTCCTCAACACTTTCAGTTTGTCTTTTATGTTGTCTCCCAGCTCCTGTTGCAGTTCCTTGTTTTCCGCGATTATTGCGTCCATAAGTTCGTCGTCCGTATATCCCCTCATTACACCCGTAATTAGTAGTTTCGAGTTTGTCCTTTGTAATGGTTTGATCTGTAATTCGGGTCTTGTCTTGATTTTATCGTCTATTAGTTTCTGTTGTGTCCCGTCTTTGTAGTGGATTGCCAGCTGTCCCGAATTGGTTTTGGTGAATCCCCGGATTCCACCCGTTTGCCTTGCCTCCTCTTGTGCTGTCTCTTTAATTGTTTTTATTATGTCCGCGTGTCTTTGTCCTTCTGGTATTTGTACGAGCGTCGTTAGCCTGTCCTTCCTCTCTGGTGTCTTCCATCCGTCCGTCGTGTCTCCTTGACTGTTTCCTTGTCCTATTGCATCGGCGTAGGTTTTCTTTGTTCTGTCCTGTCGAGTCCTTCTTTTTTGCGCCCTCCACTCACCTTCAGTCTCCGTGTCCGTTTGTGTCTCTGTCATAGGAACATTGTCCATGCGTGGTCTATCATTTGTCTGACCCGTTTTTGTCCGTGTGCCTTCCTTTGTCCTGATTTTTTTCTCTGTGGTGGTGCCTTTCAGTGTGCTTGCCGTTCCGTTCTTTTTCAGTTCCCTTATTTCCCTGGTCATCGCCTGCATCTCGCTCTTTTGCTCTTCAATTTGACGTTCTATGTGGGTGAATGATATTGTTGGCCTGGATTCCCTCCTGGTGTCCTGGTAGATCTCACCCATTAGTTCCAGCACAATGTCCGTCTGAATAAGGAGAAGGTAATCAATTTTAAAAAAATTGTTGAAAATAATGCGCTATCAAAAAAGTATTCTTTATAATCAAAAAATAAATGCGAATTTTTAATCAAGAACTAACAACGTCATAAGACCAAGTCAAATTTTCATTTAAATTCAATTCAATTCTTTCTAAAAATGGATGCCTACATTTGAAAATATTTATTTTCTTATTGTCTCATTGCTTAAATTGCGCGCAAAAGTTTGAACTACGTATTTTAACGTAAGTTCTATTAAAAACGACACATCTTACAAGAAAAGAAGAAATTGATATTTCTGTCATGGTTGGATATGGAGGCGGAAAAAGAACCCAACAAGAAGTTGTGACGCTTTTTAATGAACGTTGACACAACAGCGCCACAATTATGCAGTCATGTGCATCCAGCCCACCATGTTCATAAACAATCTAAGACGAAAATTCGATATACAAGGCAGAATGAAAAATGACTGAAATCAGAATTGCCCCCGAAATCGGTAATTCGAGCAGAATTTCAACTAAACTGAAGTTCACTTCCAAATATTTCGTTAATTTATGCACTTATGTTCCGGTAAATTGATTTTTTTCTAAAGTCGACTGTGAAGTTTTAGCTTCAACATGAACCCCATATTTTGAAAATCGGTTCAAGAGACAAAAATGTATCACTGCTAGACCAAAATGTTTGTTTTTTGAGACCACTCTGTAAATAAATGATATTTGCCAAAAATTCAAAAACTATTTTCGAGATATAAGGCCTATCTTAATGCATGTGGTGCTGAAAAACAAGTTTGTTTGTCCAATTGAGAACACGAAGAACTTTCAACAATTTTGCATTGTTTTATTTGCCACCCTGTTGTAACGAAGGTTACTAAAATTTTCTTTCTGTCCGCCTGATTTAAGCCAGCACTAGGTGAACGATCGTTTTCAAAGGCCCTCCGTAAACGGATATTTATTTACTTATTAGTAGTACTTTGCAATTGTACCGATATCACGCACGTACACCACGAAATTCCGAGAACGATCCCTACCAGAAAGGGCTCCCACTACCAGCCAAAATAACAGGCAGTAGGAGAGTCGCCAAAAAGGTATTTAAGGCGACACGCAGCCCATTTTCGGGTATTTCCAGAGGACAATGGTCCCAGGATGAAAAGGCCCAGGCACCAGATGGCCCAACAGGGCAGTAGATAAAGCAGTAAGCTGCAAAATGCTGTAAGTGTGAATCTTAGTAAAGCTAGTAGTGTTGTGTAGTGCTTATGTTAAATTAGTAAGATGCCCATACTAGAAGATAGCTAGTATGGAGAGAATGTGATGTAAAGGCATACGGATGCCAGAGCTAAACCATTCTTACAGAAGACTACAAGTTTTAAGGGATAACTCCCGAAAACTTGCAGTCAAAAACGGAAGTTTTTTAGTTGGTGGAAATCCAACACTACCCAGTACCACGGGACACTGGGTGTCTTCCAGATGATTTTTATCCTCCAGCCGCCGCCGGGCAAACAAAAAAATATATTTTTTCTGGTCTTCCTTCTCTACTATTCCTACCGAACAATTCAGCCATATTTTCTGTCCGACCGGCCAATACAATTTTTTTAGAAGCAAAATTGCAGTCCGAATAGATTCCACATGTTTCGATATACCGCAAATAAGGTACAGTGTCCATATTCGTAGACCATTCCCGACATTTTCTTCCGGTTTTCCGAATAAGAAGCCATAGGGCGATTTGATGTGCCTTAAGCCAAAATTTCTACCACAAAGCCCGCGCAAGTTGCAAGTCCTGGTTCAATTTTTTGTCATGGTTCTTTGTCATGATTCCTCATCGTTCCAACGCCATTCACCGATGTTTCGCACCGCCTGCAGTAATATAAAGTCCCTTTCACCGTGTTTGTGACCGATGGCAGTTAATTCTCGTTTTGGGTCAGCTGGCCTGTCGTCCAGCATGAGCTCAGAATTTCCACGTGGCCCTTAAACCTCGCTGTCAACCATAGGCTGTCATTCTGGTCTTGCGCCAGCTGGCTTGTCGTCCGGCATGAGCTCAGATTCGCTTTCGGTCTGCAGATCTCGCTTGTTTCCGAATTAAAGCCCCTTTCGCCGTGTTTGTGATCGATGGTGGTTAATTCTGGTCTTGCGCCAGCTGGCCTGTCGTCCGACATGAGCTCAGAGTTTCCACCTGGTACTTAAACCCCGTTGTCAACCGTAGGCTGCCATTCTGGTTTCAAGCCAGCTGGTCATCTCGCCCGGCCTGAGAGCTCAGAATGGCTGGCGGTCTGCAGATCTCGTTTGTTTCCGGAATTAACCACATTTCTAGACGTCCGATTTGTTTCCCTGCTGAGATTGAAATCTTAATGTTTAGATTGTGTAGACCATTTAATGCAATGTTTCCTGCCCGTTCGACGTTTCCATTCCGAAGGAATGCAACATAGAACCGCCACCTTAAAAACTCAATTTTTGCTAAAATCAACCGCCAGTAACTGTTTTTCGCTGTCCAGATATTCCAGTCATCGTATGGCTTTAATTGCAAAATCAGTCATACGCAATCAGTCGACGCCATCAGCTAGACTTAGATTAAATAATCGAAAGTGAGGGGAATGAATACGAAAACTCCCCGTATACAGATTTCTTCCGAGTATAAATAAATCCCCCGGTCAGGTCAGTTTATGATTCCGGATCAAACCCGCATTATCACCGGTCCAAGGTATGATTGCGTAACATGCGACTATTCCCCACCTCCTATCCACGTTTTCTTTTAACTTTAATTTGGAATTAATTACGGTCGGAAATCTTATGTTATTTCATTAAATGTAAAACGCCTCACTAAGGCCAGACACCTTATTTTAGTTTGTTTAATGTAAACCGCCTGCCGTTGTACCCCGTCGATAGAAATTTTGAAATGTTTTTATACACTTCAAAATATTCCTGGGTTTCAGTCAATTTTATTGTTTATTATTTAAAATGTTACAAATACGTTTCGGTGTCTTTCTCCACCATCATCAGTTTGTCTAAAATATATATTTACAGTTATCATCAATTTAAATAAAAAACTTTCAACAAAATTCACATATTAAAATACAAATCACACACATATTAAAAACTACATCCAGAACATTGGTTTTCAGGTGATGAATCAGGACAAACATGTCTGGGAAAAGACTAGAATCTATTGTTTAGAGATCTAAATTCAACTTACGTATATAGTTGCTACCAACTTCACATTTGACTGGCCACTGAATTTTCCATATTTTATTCGATATCAAGCGAGCGAAACAAAAAAATTGTTTATCTTTCGTCTTTTCTTTGCATTCTAGGAATTGCTTGGCAATTCTTCAATATCAGATGTTTACATTTCATTTACCTGGTCCAATCAGTTCATGCATGCGATCATCTAATTAGCGTATGATACACAGAGCTAAGATTGTCTGTATCTGATCTGAAATTTATTGCATTCTGATGTTTTTTAATCTGTATCATTTCATGGATTCTTCTCTTATTATAGTTGTTTTCATTGATTAATATTTTAGTGTTATCGAAATCAAGACTATGTAACTTTTGTTGTGCATGTTGTGCTAATGCTGTTCCATTTTCGTTAACCTTTCTTAAGCTATATTTATATTCGTATATTCTTTCTTTTTAAATATTGTCCTGTTAGATCTATGTATGTGTTGTCACAGTTCAAACAGTCAATCTTGTATATTACATTAGGTGTGTTTAACTTATCACTTTTAGGTTTAAATTTTGTGAAACATTCCCTTGCTAAGTTGTTTTTAGTTTTTTTCCGCTATAGTAATATTATGCGGTTTTAAAATATATTGTATTTTCGTGTTGATTTCTGGAATATATTCTGTCCAACAGAATGTCCAACCAAATGTAAAGGTAGAAACATCTAGACATACAAACTGATGATGGTGGACAAAGACACCGAAACGTATTTGTAACATTTTAAATAATAAACAATAAAATTGACTGAAACCCAGGAATACATTGGTATACATACAAGCTGATCACAGACACAGAGTACGATGAAGCCCTAGCGCAAATCAAAAACACAGCACCGGGAAAAGATAAAATAAAGGCTAAACTCCTGAAAAGCCTAACTCAAGAAACACAGAAACTGATCCTAACTGAATTGAACAACTGCATCAAATCAAATCAAATCAAAATATGCTTTATTGCCACAGGAAAATTTACAAATTTTATGGACAAAGCGTGTAAAACAATATGCTACATAATATAGCACATCTAAGTACCATCAACAATGGTAAAAAAAAATAAAAAACAACATAAAACATAACACAAAAAAGTCATGAAATCAAACAGACAAATTAAAATTAAGAAAAACAGGGGTGAGTGAAGCCAAGTTGCACCCTAAACCATAACAAGGAACTAGTCTGTTGACCCTGTTTATGTTATTGCAAGCGGATCGTGATGATACCGATTTGGTAGATATATACTAGTTGATGGAAGTAACATCGGAGAACTTGAAATTTTGCTTGCTGAACTTGAACCCAATCGATTCCGTTCCGCTTGCAATATATGGTCACGTTCAATAAATAATAAAGACAAATATGAACTCAGCAAATTGATGACCCCCAAAATCAAAATGTAACTACCATACAAATAATTATTCGTCCAAAACATATAACGTAACTGCCGCATGTGATGCCCAAACGGAAAAGTTTAATTTAGTAAGATTGAGAAGTGGTGAAATTTAGAAAAATATCTTACGCCACATAAAAATCATTTACAGAATAAAAAGGTCTTTTTTGGAGGTATGCTTTTGTCCCTTCCCGAAACTTTTGAGACGTAGGGAGAGATTTAAGATGCGATGGAATATGATTGTACAATTTCTTGGCGTTGTAAATAATTGAATTTTTTATTAATTCAGAGGAGGGAAAGCGAAGATATATATCTTGGCTTAAGCTTCTGGTCGGGTACCTATGTTGTGGCGCTTCTGGAAAGCTGACTCGGGGTTTGCGTATCAATCAGACAGTCTCTAATATGAATAAAGCAGGAAGTGTGAGAATTTTATAGTTTTCAAAGTAGTATTTGCAATGAGCTCTACTTTTCGGGCCAAATAGATAGCGAATTGCTCGTTTCTGCAGTTTAAAAATACTTTGAAATTGCTGTGTTGCAGCAGCCCCAAAAAGGAAGGCCGTAGCGGATGTGAGACTCAAATAGAGAGAAGTAAGCGAGTTTGGCGGAGAACACATTCAGCTCCCTCGAAACCGATCGAATTGCAAAACAAGCGGAAGATAGTTTTTTTTGTTAAGGAGTCAATATGGGTAGACCATTTAAGGTTGGCATTAATGTTCAAGCCCAGAAATTTCATCGACTCAACGTATCTAATATTGCTCTTATGAAGTAGCAAGGGCTCTAAAGCTCCTCTATAAGATAGGGCTACCATCTTATTCACGTTAAAACCCAACAAACTTGAGTCAGACCAACTCTTGATCGTGACGAGATCGCTGGAAACCTTAGAGTGAAGGGACACAGTATCAGAATCACTCCATGTTATACTTGTGTCGTCAGCAAAGAGGGTAATCTTGCCATTGATTTTTAAGTAGGTGATGTCGTTGATAAATAGTAGGAAAAGAATAGGTCCAAGCACAGAACCCTGGGGAACTCCATTGGCAATCAGTTTACACTCAGAGACAGACCCGTTTGCTCTGACAAATTGTTTCCTATTTTCAAGATATGACTTGAACCAGTTGGAAGAAATACCACTTATTCCATAAAAATCAAGCTTATCTAACAGAATACTGTGACTCACACAGTCAAAGGCTTTCGCATAGTCACAGAAGATTGTAGCTGTGGGGCGGTTGCAATTTAGAGATGAGTAAACATCATGAAGCAAGGAAAATACTGCATCGTTGGTGCACTTGTTAGGCGAAAATCCGAACTGCTCTGGTGATAATATGTCATGCTTGAAGATAAATGGCATAAGGCGATTCTTTAGTAACCTTTCAACTATTTTTGACAACACAGGGAGCATGGCAATTGGACGATAATTACATGAGATATTCCTTTCACCACCTTTATGAAGAGGAATAATGATTGCAGTTTTGAGGCATTCTGGAAAAACTCCGTTCACAAAGGAATCATTTATTAGGTCTATGAGAACATCCAGAGTTGAAAGTGGGAGGCTCAAGAATATTTTAACTGATAGATTATCCGTGCTACACGACGATTTACTTTTTATGCTGTGTATTACCTGTAATAGTTCAACGCTGTTTACAGGGCTTAGGAAAAAGGTATCAGCGATCTTCTTAGAAGGAGGAAGGAACGAAAGCGGGTCGAAGCCAAGTAAAATACCTGAAGTAACACTTTTGCTGATGTTGATGAAATAGTTGTTTAACTCATTTGGACTTGGCATACCTCCATTCAAGGGATTTGTTCTACCTCTGAGATCATTGACAATGGATCAGGTTTCCCTGGAAACGTTTTTGGCATTTGTCAAACGATTTTGATAATATAGTCTCTTTGCTGACTTCATTACTCTTAGATAGATCCTTCTATAATTTGAAATGAATTCAGGAACTTGAGCGGAGTAAGTAAACTTTTTTATATGCAAGAGAGAGCGTATATTTTTCGCGGAAGTGCGCAAACCTCCCGTAATCCAATGTTTATGGCGTTTAGGAGTAATGGCCCTAAGCGGAAAGGCCTCATTGAAAGTATTTTTAATTTTATTCAAGAAATCTCTGAAGTGAGAACTTGAATCACCGGACTCAAAGTTCCAAATCGTGCTTTGACAAAGATTGTGGAATAATGCAAAATTTGAAGATGAGAAGATTCTGCCTAAGCGGCGAGCTCTTCTCGAGGGCTTGAGAGAAATATTGAATTTGGATATCACCGCTTCATGATCAGAGAGACCCGCGCTAGTCACCGTCGATTGAACATCAAACGGGGGGAAGTCAGACGCCACATAATCTATAGTCGACGTTGAATTGTTAGAAATTCTAGTCGGAGCAGTTACATGCATTGAATGATCAAAAGAATCGAAAATAGCCAGTAAGGATTTTTGGGCAGCGCACGCAGCAGCGTAGTCAATATTCAGATCCCCACATAAAATTCTCCTTCCCTTCACTGGCAGACAGTCTAGCAAGTTTAGCAGGCTATCAAAAAATTGCTGCACATCGGAACTTGGCGCTCTATAGATGCAGATTACATACAGATCAATATGTTTATTGTATACAGCGGAAAATTCGAAGAAGTGATCCGCTTGAAGATAATCAAACTTCGTTAATGGAGAGAAGCCCTCAGTCAAGGATAGAATCAAAGTTCCCCCATGGGCCGAGCTCTCCCGGTTGTATCTGGCTATTGTGGAGTACTTTTCGATATAAAAAGGTTCATTCATGTTCAGCCAGTGTTCCGTAATCGCAACCAACTGGGGAAACCCTAACCCTTCCAAAAACAAGTACAACTCATCCGTTTTGTTCCTCAATGAAGTAATATTGACAAGAACCATGCTAAACCTGGGGTCAGGACTTGAGGAGTCTAGTCGTTCAAAACAAGTCATTCTACCTAAAAATTTTTTCTCTTCGGAGAGCCACTGGAAAAGTAGTTGTGGTGACTTCCACTGTACTTATGAAGTTGCACCGTCCTCTCCGAAACAACATGCGATCTGTAGGTGCTCAGATCCGCCTCCACCTCCGCGCAACCAATCCCATAAGCATTGTGAAAATCGTTGTATAAACTTTGCAAATCTTCTTTCCGGGTAGGCAAGCCTTCAGATGCTAGGAATACTTTGATGTTAGTAATAGTAAATTCTTCGTAGCAAACTGAGGCAGGTTGGTCATGCAGGTAGGAGAGGTACAATCTTATGGCCCTCATGATGGAAGGTTATCTGAGCCTTGCCATTAGGTACCGCTTCCCCGAGTCCTTGGAGCGATCAGAGGCCACCGTCATTCGAACAATCGGAGTAGTCAACGGGTCCAGAAGGGGAGCTGGCCCTCTAGGCATCCTCTCAGGCAGTTTGACACTGCCAAAGTTGTTGGTCTTGCAAGCAGCAATAGCCTGTTTATCAGAGGCTATCGTTGTTACATTCTTTGCCGATTGGAGTCAACAACCTTAGTAGTCAACCCCTTAACCATGGCGGCAACACTTGCGAGGCCATCAGAAATAACATAATTCCAAAAACATGGAAAAACGGCTTAATAATCCCTATACCCAAAAATGGACTGGATAATACACAACCGAGCAATTACAGACCAATTACACTGCTACCAGTACTTAGCAAGGTTTTTGAGTACATAATAAGACAGCGACTGGGAAAACTGGTCGAAAAGTACATACCATCGTATCAGTTCGGATTCAAACATCAGCATTCGACTATTTACCCACTCTTCACTCTGACTAACAATATACAAACAATTGTATATATTTAATAAGTAATATATAAATAAGTAACATATTTTGCCGGAATCAGCCGCAAGGTGGCGTCTGCCAAAAATTCAGAGAATCAGCTGATCATTTGCATGCCTTTGTTTTGTACATATGTCCATAAGAGGGCTCTGAGCTAGGGTACTTTACATAGTTGAAGATTTGCAATCATAGCATTTAAAGTTGAAACTTTAGAATACCATTTTAACTTCTATATTGTGATAACTGTGATATTTATCTTTGTTTTACAATATTGGAGTATAACGTGGCTCGGAAAAGGAATAAGTGTTGTGTTCGAAACTGTGAGAATAAACATGGCAGGCTACATCGATTTCCTAAAAATCAACCAGAGACTTTTAAAGCCTGGCTTGAAATCGTTAAACCCCCAAATTACGAGATTTTGCCTGTACGGAAAATATAGGGGAATAAGTCAGTCCACCCCCACGTGGTATTCCCTGGGAGATCGTGCATAAGTCTTACGAGCAGCATGATCGGCTAAGCGGCTGACTAGTCCGGCGGGATTGCGGTAGTGGAATGAGCCAGGAAGGCTGTCGGCCACATCCGCAAAAACGGCATGGGAGAGAGGAGAGTGGAGTTGTTTGGTTGGGATAGAGGGGATGAGTCGGGTACCGCTCATCTCCTCGAATTGTAAGGGGTTTTGCATAACGGGACAGAGAATTAAGGGAAAGATTGGAAACGGTGTAGAGGGATAAGATGGAAAGGTGTAGCATTAAGGGGAGTAAAGTAAATGGACCGCTTTTTGGGTCAGAGTAGTTTTGGAATTTTCGGGAAGTCGTGAGAGCAAGGAATTGTCTGCGCTCGAGCACGCCCGCCGCCACCCCCCCATAGATACAGGAATTAACGGAGATGTAAAAGTCAGGAAGTAGAAAGATCATGGATTGGAAAACTCAGGGCTAACTGGTGCTCCCCATCCTCCCCGCTAATTGGTTGGGTGGATGGTCCAAGGAACGGAGATGGGCTTCCGTGATAGTGTTTTTGGAAGGTAGTAGTGTCCTAACGGATGGATGGTTATGGACCTAATGACGAAAGCTGGGAAGGTCGCCGTAAGGCAGCACATACATGTACGGAAAATATACAACAAGTTTTATGTTTGTGACGATCACTTCGCTCCTGAGTGTTTTGTTCCCGGAACATTAAGAGGCTTGAAAGTTCATGCTATCCCAACACTTAATCTTCCACAGGAAATTTCAGGTATGTAATGGACAATTTTTATTTTTGCAAACTTTATGATATTAGTATGCGCATGAAGCTCAACTATTAGTGATTAATAAAAGTAGAAAGAAGTACATTTTGCTCTGTGTTTAAACTAATAAATTAAGCTGTTTTGACTGTTGTATTTTCTTAATGTAAACTTCAATGTATGTTGTGGTATTGACGCTGTCTGATTGCAAATATTGTCTTTACTTACAGATCGTACATAACCGATGAACGAAGCTGGTTTTAGTTAGCAATGAGTCCAAAGCAAGTCCAAGACAAAGACTCTTGCACTGTCTTAAGTCTTGGTCTTGTTCTTGCATACATAGTCTTGATCATGAGGATAACATAGTTTCGTTTTGCTAACCAAAAAACAGTCTTAATCTTCACGTCTTGCTCTTGCAAGTCTTATTTTTAAACGAGGCGTAAAATAAAATAAAATAAATTTAATTATAACAATAATAATTCATTGTTGTGTATATTTTCCTGACTGTACTTCAATTTATTTCAAAATTTCCTGGGTTTCAGTCAATTTTATTGTTTATTATTTAAAATGTTACAAATACGTTTCGGTGTCTTTCTCCACCATCATCAGTTTGTCAGTTTTGCATGCAATCTCCCATATGTCCGTCTTAATTCTTCTGCATCCATCTGACCTATCTTGCTTTTGTTCCCAAGCATCCCATTCATTGTTGAATTTAACGTTGTTGAATTAAAACGTATTTGTAACATTTTAAATAATAAACAATAAAATTGACTGAAACCCAGGAAATTTTGAAATAAATTGAAGTACAGTCAGGAAAATATACACAACAATGAATGGGATGCTTGGGAACAAAAGCAAGATAGGTCAGATGGATGGAGAAGAATTAAGACGGACATATGGGAGATTGCATGGAAAACTGACAAACTGATGATGGTGGAGAAAGACACCGAACCGTATTTGTAACAGTAGTAGTAGTAAACATCTTTATTTCTAAAAAAGGCTATCGACCTATCGGTCTTTCTGCCCTTGTTTAATACATGCAGTCTTAATCTAAATAAAAAACAAATATGAAAATTCTCTTATTCTAGGTTAACAATACTATTACATAAATAAGATTTCAGTGGCAAGAAGAAATAATTTTATTGTCCACTAGTCCGTTGCGTTTGTAAGTGTTCGAGTAGCGTTAATTAGGGAAACGGAAGCGGGATTGTCTGGTTGGTCTTGTAAGACAAAGGGGATTCAGTATGGTCCAGTTGTAGGGGTTGTTTGTCCATTTTGTCTGTAGCTGTATGAGTCTTTCCGAGATCTTTGTCATGTTTGTACGTTCGTATAGTAGTTGGGTGGGGGGGTTGTGTAGTGGGTTTTGGGGTTGTCTTATTCGTGTTATTAGTCTCAGTGCAATTTGTTCTGTTGTTTGTGTATAACGTTTTGTCCTTTCTGTTCCGTTGGTCATGAGTATATGTCCAAAGTCTAGCAAGGTCTACAAATAGCTTTATATATTTTGGTGGCGGTGTTTGTGCTAATTCCTCTGTCTTTGTAGGTTAGTGATCGGAAGTATTTTGTTCTCTTTATTGTTTCTGCCCTGATGTTTCGTATGTGTTTAGTGAATTTAAGTTTGTGGTCAATTGTGATTCCAAGGTATTTTACGTCGTTTTTTGGTTGTGTCGTTTGGCCGTCTGCAGTTATTGTAGGGGAGTTAGCGTTGAGTCTGTGGTTTGTGAGCAGAAGTTGGTTTTTTGACGTTTTTGGTGTTAGTCTCCATTTATAAAACCATGTCATTGTGTTGTTTGTTAGTGTTTGGAGCCTTTGCGCTGCTCTCTCAGTAGTTTTGTCATGTACGATAAGTGCCGTGTCGTCTGCGTATTGTAATATGTATGCCGATCTGTCGATTTGATTTTTGTCTGGTAAGTTGTAATTGTATATGTCATGGCAGTATATATTGTAGAGAAACGGTGAGAGCGGGGATCCTTGAAACATTTTATTGTAATTATTTTTGATTTTGATTTTATTGTATTATATTTGTAACATTTTAAATAATAAACAATAAAATTGACTGAAACCCAGGAAATTTTGAAACAATAATAATAACATTTTGTAATGTACCTTATGCATTCACGTAATTATATTTACCCTAATTATTGTTCTGTATACATTTGGGATATAATTTCCCTTTGTATTTGTAAATAATGTCTCTCTGAACTATTTGCATAACATCAATATTAAATGAAGATAAGTTTTCGGACTTAAAGTATTCCCAAAAATAAGCAATTAGTGTTATTGTTAGAGCCGTCTTCATTCAGCATCGTCAGATACTACTAGCATGGGTAGTCAATAAGCAGATTGCACTTTCAGTTAGTTAATTGCAGTTATACACTAGAAATTTTAGCTGTCCTTTAGGTCACCCAGCAATTGAGCACCGCTAGATCCTGCACAAGGAGTTGTACATACACAACAATGAAATAATATCAGGCTGTTTGTTATTTTGATTTCCGTATGATCTTCTCAATGGTAAATAAAAACTGAAATTTTCGAAAACTGAAAACATTTAAATATTTTGTAATTCAAAATTAATGCCGCGCCATTTTTTATTGTCTCATAAGTTCCTCCTCCTACCTAGTATGATTTACGTACATATTCTGACTAATGTACAACAAACTTGATTTAAGATATAGATATTTTTACGTTTTGATAGGGCCTATAAAATTTCAACCCGCGCGTACATTAGAAAAATATAAGGACAAAGTCAGTTGTCAAGAATTAACTTGAAAAAAAAAATGAAACCCCAATTTTGATAATCTGATCTCATTTCGTATTATAGATAGGGCTTGTTTCGGGCATGAAAAGTTTGTGTAAGGTTGTCTATTCCAAAAGTGTTTACTTTTCGAAATATTGCCAATTAAATGTACTGCGGTATACTGTCCAGATTTCAGATTTCTCCTAATTAAAGTTTGCCGTATATCAATCGCGGTAGTTCCCGGTGGCACACCCTGTATAACTTAACGTTCCGACAGTTTATTTTTGAGTAGGTTCTTCCATCGCCGATGGTGATTTTCTTGACGTAAGGATGCTTACCCCTCAACCAGGACCATCCTCTCAGCCTGATCGTGATGTATCTGTTTTGTCCGACTATGTAATATCTGAATTCGATTTTACTGATTCAGAAAATTCAAAAGGGCAACTGCTAGTGTTATCAAAATCCACTACTGCTATAAATAGTACACCCAAAACCAATAAAGGTACTTTTCGTATTGAAATTTGAAAAAATACATATTTTTATGATTATTATTAGGCTTATACATGTTTTTTGCAGGTCTTCTTAAAAAAAGTCTATTTTGCGGCAAGTAAATATAAGTCAGTATAATCAATTAACACCAAAGGCCAAGAAGTTGTACAAGATTGTGACTAAATTAAATGTGTCCGTTTCCACAATGAAAAATAAATTAACATCTTTCCAAGATCGTTTAGCTTTAGCGAAAAAAGTTGTTGGCACTTAGAATTTCCAATATCTTTTGCGGAACGTTAATAGACCTACGTACACTTTTATTCAATGCCAAATTAGAAACCTGATGTTGAAGGGACAGGCTAGGCGTTACAAAATTGAAGAGAAAATTTTGGCCTTGTCTCTTTTTAAAAATAGTCCAAAGGGCTACAAATTGCTTAGCAAAATATTTGCATTGCCCTCTACAAGAACGCTTCGAGTTCTGTTGCAAAATATACCGTTCCACGCGGGTATAAACAAGCCAATTTTCGATAGCTTAGAAAAAGCCGTAGCAAAAATGAAGACACGTCAAGAGTGAATGTGCATCTTGATTCTCGATGAAATGGCCATCCAAGCAAACCTAGCGTATAAAAGATATAACGATAAAATTATTGGTTTAGAAGATTATGGAGATGACAAACGTGCCATTCTAAGTGATCACGCAAATGTGTTTATGCTTAGGGGTATATATAGACAATGGAGACAGCCGATTGCATTCACTTTTAGCAATGGACTCGTTAGGCCTATCAATTTGAAAAAAATGATTATAAATCTTATTGAACACTGCCAATCCATAGGCCTAATTTTTATAGCTACGGTTTGTGACCAAGGAAGTACAAATCAAACAGCAATTAAAATTCTGCTCGACGAATCTAAGGCATTATGTTGCAAGACAAAAATGTGCTGGATTTTTGGTTAATAAACAAGAAATTGTTCCGCTGTTACGTGTACGTACCTCATTTATTTAAAGGTATAAGAAATAATAAATAAATAAAGTAGTAGTGGTAAACATCTTTATTTCTAAAAAAAGGCTATCGACCTATCGGTCTTTCTGCCCTTGTTTAATACATGCAGTCTTAATCTAGATAAAAAACCAATATGAAAATTCTCCTATTCTAGGTTAACAATAGTAGTAGTAAACATCTTTATTTCTAAAAAAGGCCATCGACCTATCGGTATTTCTGCCCTTGTTTAATACATGCAGTCCCAATCCAGATAAAAAACAAATATGAAAATTCTCCCATTCTAGGTTAACAATGTTATTGAATAAATAAGATTTCAGTGGCAAGAAGAAATTATTTTATTGTCCACTAGTCCGTTGCGTTTGTAAGTGTTCGAGTAGCGTTAATGTAGGGAAACGGAAGCGGGATTGTCTGGTTGGTCTTGTAAGACAAAGGGGATTCAGTATGGTCCAGTTGTAGGGGTTGTTTGTCCATTTTGTCTGTAGCTGTATGAGTCTCTCCGAGGTCTTTGTCATGTTTGTGCGTTCGTATAGTAGTTGGGTGGGGGGGTTGTGTAGTGGGTTTTGGGGGTGTCTTATTCGTGTTATTAGTCTTAGTGCAATTTGCTCTGTTGTTTGTGTATAACGTTTTGTCCTTTCTGTTCCGTTGGTCATGAGTACATGTCCAAAGTCTAGCAAGGGTCTACAAATAGCTTTATATATTATGGTGGCGGTGTTTGTGCTAATTCCTCTGTCTTTGTAGGTTAGTGATCGGAAGTGTTTCGCTCTCTTCATTGTTTCTGCCCTGATGTTTCGCATGTGTTTAGTGAATCTAAGTTTGTGGTCGATTGTGATTCCAAGGTATTTTACGTCGTTTTTTGGTTGTGTCGTTTGGCCGTCTGCTGTTATTGTAGGGGAATCAGCGTTGAGTCTGTGGTTTGTGAGCAGAAGTTGGTTTTTTGACGCGTTTGGTGTTAGTCTCCATTTATAAAACCATGTCATTGTGTTGTTTGTTAGTGCTTGGAGTCTTTGCGTTGCTCTCTCAGTAGTTTTGTCATGTACAATAAGTGCCGTGTCGTCTGCGTATTGTAATATGTATGCCGATCTGTCGATTTGATTTTTGTCTGGTAAGTTGTAATTGTATATGTCATGGCAGTATAT
Source organism: Dendroctonus valens (assembly GCA_024550625.1). Lineage (NCBI taxonomy): Eukaryota > Metazoa > Arthropoda > Insecta > Coleoptera > Curculionidae > Dendroctonus > Dendroctonus valens. The sequence goes on from JAJTJO010000368.1 coordinate 192,277, forward strand.
ATTGTAGAGAAACGGTGAGAGCGGGGATCCTTGAGGGAACCCTTGTTCAGGGGAAAAAGAAAATGACAGTGTTTTGTCAATTCGTACTTGTAGTTGTCTGTTTTCTAGTAAGTTCTTTATGGTGTGTAGTAGATGTGTTGGTGTGTTAAATAAATAAAATTAATTATAAATAAAATTAAATAAAATAAATAAAACCGTTAAGAAATAATTTATTAAGCAAGCAGCTAATGTTCCAAATGCATGGAAAAAGTAAAATTGCAAATGGGAGCATTTAGAGCAGTTTTATCAATTGGATGCATCAATGCCATCACTACGAATCTGTTCTAAATTAACAGATGCCCATATTGTTCCATCGAAAATAAAAAAAATGAACGTGAAGAATTGTACGCAAGAGTTTAGTCACAGTGTGGCATCACTTATGAAGCGCATTGCTCAATGGGGTAACAAAAATACTTCTACTTCGTTAATATTATAATAAGCAGCTCTCCTAAAACCAACGTTTAAACTTGGAAGAGCAAATCCTCCTTCCCTCAACAACACTTTGTCTAGTGGAAATCTAGTGGAAATCAGCCACTGGTCAAAAGCGACAAATAGCATTCTACAGGCTTATGTGGCAGTTTCCAATCTATAACCTCTGTGATCTGTGGGCACCGCGTTGCCGCTACTAGCGCTACAACGGACTGACCGGCTACTGGCCAGTACTAAAATATCGGTTTTTCGGATAAGATGAGTCCTATTGATAGTATTCGCTGTTTCGCATTCGACAGGGTCACAAGTTTAGCTACCCATAGTTCTTCCTTTTTGGACTCTTTCGAAGACAATTTGTGTTTTTTTTTGTCACATACTTGATGATTCAGGTATATGTTTTTCCTTCCCTTTCATTCTTCCCCTTAAAGTAATTTAATTATTATTAACATATCTAATAACATCTGGATACAAATCGCATGTGTTTATAAAAATCACGTTCTAAGTGATATAATTTAGATGTTCTTACACACTATATCCTCGGTTCATTAATGGAAATAGGAATTTGTTAACACCCTGTTGAGTAAACAGCACATTTTCTATTACTATTAATCGCCGAGATAACCTGTGTGGACACCGAAATTGGAAACCTGAGTATTTTTGTACCTTTTAAAATTCCCGCTTCTAACTGGCCCGTCAAAGCTTTCCGTGTTTGCCGGTCAGCCCGATGTGGCGTACGCGGTGCCGAGTTTTAACATTGCAACGCCACCTCTCTTATTTTACTTACTCTATGCCCTAACATGGACATTCCGGAGCTAACCGTACGCACGACAACGTCAGGAGATTCATTAAGGAAAAAAGTGCTTCCTGAAGGGAAGCCAAAAACCTCTTTTGCTTCGACGTTTAAATTTGATACTGCCAGCCGTGGCGTTAACCGCCGGCAGTTTCAACTAGATGACCAAATCCATCCGCCCCCGCGCCCGATCGGAGCAAGGACCAGCCAACACCAACCAGAACGAGGCAGGACGAACCCGTCAAGTCACGTTATGTTGGATTTGTGCCTGCCTGCTAGAAACGACTGTCTGCATTTGGCAGGCAATGTTTGTTTGTGGTCACGTACTGTCAGGGACAAAATCCTAATAAAATATGGGAAGCCGCTTATACAGGAGACCATGGGTTGGGCGATCGTTTGCTCTTACTTGGGTGATATTTCGTGTAAGGACTGAGCCTTGTACTCCGCTATGATAAAATTTTTCAGCGATGGTATTTATATATAGGCCAACCCTGTAGCTTCGTGCATTTCGGTTATTCTGGTGTATCTGTCAGACGATAGGGCGACTCTCAGGAACCTATTTTGGGTCCTTTGAATACGCCGTCTCGTGGAATCACAGACATAGTGCCAGATAGAGGAGCCGTAGGTCAGTATGGGCCTTATGGTGGAGGTGTAGGGCAGAAGTTTGTTTTAAGGTAACAGAAATGAATTTGGCGCCAGAAGAGAAATACAACTTTCTTCGGACCATGAAAGTCTTTTGTACAGCATAGTCAACATGCTTGTTGAAATGAAGTCGGGCGTCTAGTTTGAATCCCAGGTATTTCACCTCTTTTACTGGCTGGATTGGAGTATTTGGCACCATGAGTGGCGATCGGATTTTATTGTTAGTAAATTTGCGCGAAAAGATTATAAGTTCAGTCCTCTTGGAATTCACTTTAAGTTTCCATTTATCGAAATACGGTGTCAATAAACTCAGGTGATGTGCAATGCGAGATTTCGCAGCCTGAGCATAGAAAGACGATGTGTAGATAGCCGTATCATCCGCGTATTGTGCTATTTTTGTAGTGGGAAGTTTTGGAATGTCTGCTGTATACAATGTATACAGCAACGGCGAAATCACTGTACCTTGTGGTACTCCTGCCGAGATGTGTCTTTTGGCAGAAGTGGAATTCTCCAGTTTCACCTGGATGGTACTGTTTTTTAGGTAAGACGCTATAATGGAAACTAGGGGAGTCTTAAACCGAGCTTCGTGGTGATAAGACGTGCACAGTGTCAGCACATTTAAAGCAAGGTCGTTTACACTACGGCAAAGAATTTGAAGAATCTAACCGCATTTATCGTTCAGCGAGAATATACGGGTCTAATTCAAACGAAAGTTCAAATTCAAAAAGCCACAATCGAAAAAACGGGGCAGTAAACCGAAGACGATCCAGCCAACCCAGCCAACCCCCACAACGCCAACACCTGAGGCCAAACTAATAGCTTTGGACTATGAGGCTAAAACCGATAAGAACCAAACAACAAACAGCAAGAGAACATCAACAAGATTTCCCACGTATTCGCACATATTCACAGCGAACGCATTGTCGACCATCACCGGAGTCCAACTTGCAATCAGGTGGGAGGAACACCTTCGACATTGACACCTTCGTTGTTTTCTTCGGAAACCATATTTACATCCTAATGTTTGACATGCTCCTGCCCGAGGGACGCTCTCCAACTGAACCCTACGAACAACTGAGACAGACAGTAACAAACATACAAGATTCAATTTGAAAGTACTTTACGCGAACAACAACGGACTAAACCATAAAAAGCCACAAATTTACAATTACATAGAACAAAACGACATGGACTGCTGCATGTTTGTAGAGACTAAAACTAAAATACGACAGACTTCAACATACAGGGACTGGCAACACATCTGTAGACATGGCAATTTCACCAACCTCTCAAAATATTTTTTTATTTATTAATATTATTTACTAAAACTAGTCAAGCATGACCAACCATCAGTTTTTATCTGTAATCTTAAAATTAGGGTAGTTAACTAAGTCAGTCCATTGACTTTCCACGCTTTACCCTCACAGGAGATAGACAATATTTACACGCACGCCATGCTATATCCCTTAAAACACTATATCAATTCAAAGGGCTTAGTTCTCTTCAATCTGCGGTATAAATTCTGATCATCTAGCAGCTGGCGGGCTTCTGGGTTCGGATGTAGCTGTAGTCTAGCTTTGTGTTTCTTTGCATACCGTTTGATTGCCTATTCAACAGTCAGGATTCCAAGATCTCTGTGAAGATCATTATTTCTGTCGAACCATGGGGCATTGGCTATTTCACGTAATGCCTTATTTTAGACGGTTTGAATTTTTTTTATGTGTGTGCTTTTTGTGCATCCCCATAGCTGAAAACCGTAGAGCCATGTAGGTTTAATAATTTGTTTATAAATTAAAAGTTTGTTATACTACGTCATCTTGGAATGCCAGCCAATCAGCCATCTATATCGCGCAAGTTTAATTTTCAACTCTTTTACTTTCTTTCTGACATGTTCATTCCATCTTAATTTAGTGTCCAAAGTCATACCAAGGTATTTCGCAGTATTTGCATATGGGACGCCGGTTCCATTAATATTTATGGCTGCGGGATCTGTAAAATTTTGGTTGGTAAAGTTAAGATAGGTTTGTTTTTATTTTTTTTTTAGTTTCGTTAAGTTTAATTTTCCGCTTGGTGGTCCATTTATAAACAGCATCGCTCGCTTTCTATAGTTTCTGTGAGGCTGTTACTCGATTTGTGTCAGTTGCCATTAATCCTATATCATCCGCATATGTTGCTATTGTAACTGTAAAAATTGTAAAAAGTAAATACAGGGCAGGCTCTAGGACATTCCCTTCTGGCACACCCGCTTGGATTTCCTTCAACTCTGAGTAAGCTTCTTGCTTGATTCTGAATAGTCTATTAGTGATATATGAACTGAGAATTTTCACGTATGGTTGGGGTAACATTTTATCTAGTTTGTAGACTAGCCCTTCGTGTCATACGTTGTCGAACGCCTGCGATACGTCGAGGAATAGTGCTCAACAGACTTTATTTTCTTCTACTGACTTCTCTATTACATCAGTTATTCGGTGCACTTGATCAATTTTAGAGTGGTTTGATCGGAATCCAAATTGATGATCGGTGATTAACTTTTGTTTCTCTAATATTTGTTTAAAACTTTTCAGCAACAGTTTTTCAAAAAGCTTTGATCTTATTGGCAAGAGGGTAATTGGTCTGTACGCCTTAACATCGTGTTGACGTTTACCAGGCTTGGGGACCATGATGACTTCAGCTATTTTCCACATTGCCGGTACATATTTAATCCTGATTGAGGCGTTAAATAGATGTGTTAACATCAGTATACCATTTTTTGGCAGTTGTTTCAGGATTTGTCCTATAATTAAATCAAACCCAGGAGCCTTTTTTGGGCTGAGATTATTATTAATTTCTTCTGCTACTTCTTTCGGAGTAACAGGAGCAATCATGTCGATCGAATTGGAGGACGAAATATTGTCTGCAACCGGTTGTTTAATTGTGTTGGTTGTTTTGTATGTCGTTTGGTACAAATACGCGTGCCAGATATTTAGCAAATAGATCCGTTTTTTGTTGATCATCACGAGCCCAATCGCTTAGTCCCTTTCTAATAGGCGGTATTGACACAACTAGTTTTCTAACTTTCTTAGTAACCTTCCACAAGGAATATTCAGTTTCTTTATCTGCTGATAAATTTGTAATAAAGGAATTTAGAGAATTCTCTCTTAATTTGTAAATTTCACGTTTTAGCTTTTGAGTCTGTCTATTTAATGGTGTCTTATCGCCAGGATGACGTGTTTGTTGCCATCGTCTTCTTGCTCTTCTTTTCTCTTTGACTAAAATCCGAATTTCAACAGGATAATTTACTCTTTTCGTGAGGTGAGTAATTTCTTTGGTGTTTTTGTAAGCAACTGTTTGTAGCAGAGTCGTAAATTTTTCGGTTTCTATGCCGAATTGTTCGGCTGTTTTCAATCTTACGTTCAACGTGATTTCCTCTTGTAGGTCCGCTTGGAAGCACTTCCAATCCGTTGTTTTCTTGGTGAGTGTTGGATTGGCTTTCCTTTTAATTATTTTCTCACTCATAGTCATAACTTCTGTTGAATGGTCTGATTCAAGGTCAAAGCAGTCATTAATTTCGAAGTAATTCGATGATACTTTTCTGGAGATAAAAAAGTCCAATAAATCTGGGATTTTCGTCCTATCCGTCTGCCAGTAAGTTTTCCCGTGGAATGAAAGTTACCGCTCATATTTCTAATAGCTTCTCTTAACGCTTTTCCTTTTGTATTTGTTATTCTTGCGCCCCAATCTACGTGTTTGGCATTAAAGTCTCCTCCTAGTATGAATCTTTCTCCCATATGTCTTAATATAAACGAATAATCGCCTATTTTACGATTATATCTCGGTGGTATATAAATGGCCACAACTTTAAAATTTTGTTTTTCAGTTTTTATTACTACTGTAGTTGTGTACTCACCTGTTGGATTGGAAATTCTTCATGATGAGTAATTGAATCTTTGATGAAAATGGCACTTCCTCCCTTGGCTTGGTTGTCGGGATGGATGGAATGATAGCATTTGTAACCGTGTATTAAATGATTGATTGGTGATATGTGTTTCTGAAACTAAGCAGACATCAATGTGTTGACTATGCAGAAATAATTTTAGTTCAGCTTTCTTAAATCCTTAATTGTTTGGTATTCATTATTTATTTCTTTTTGGAATAGCTCCTGTTGCTTTAGCCTCCAAAATGTTGAGTCTCTCATTGATACTATCCAGCGTATCCATCATTCGTAGCATCATGTCTTGCACAGAGTTTCTTTCAATTAGGTTCGATGCTTGATGGGCGGGTTGCGGATTTTCATTTTTCCTAGCCGTTTCAGGATAGGAAAGAGTATTAATTCTGTGCGTCTTCGCTATGCTTAGGGGGCCAGCATTTATTGCTGCATTTTTCAGCGATCGCCTTTTATCTTGATCTCTCCTTTTGTTGTAATGCTTTGGCAACAGTACATCCTCGATATTTAGATGGGGGCGCTTCACCGCAGTTGGAGCACATAGCTGGAGTGATTTTGGGTTTCGTACATGACGCAGTAAGATGATTCCCAGCACACTTGACACACACCGGTACTCTATTGCAATATTTTAGCGTGTGTCCAAATCTTTAGCACTTTTTACATTGTGGAATCAGTTGGGCTGTTTTGAGTGAATCCACAATAATTTTCGAGTTGGCTAGATATTGTTTTTCAAATACTTTTTTGAGGTCTTCAGTATTTTCAAAAGTTGCTATAAATAATGGCAACTTGATATATTCTGTCCTCTGGTTCCTCGAAATTCTCTTTAGTTTACTTATAACACTGATTGCTTTATAGCCTTTTCCTTTCAACTCCTGTAATAGCTCTTCATTGCTACACGATGGGTGGAGATTTTTAAGCATTACTCTGATCGGTCTTTGTTGTTTATTTTCATAAGAATCCAAAAGAAATTCCTGGGTTCCAGTCAATATTAGTGTTTATTGCTAAAAAAAAATTTTACAAATCCGTTTCGGTGTCTTTCTCCACCATCATCAGTTTGTCTAAAATACACATTCACAGTCATCATTAATTTAAAACAAAAGTTCTGCTAAAATATACATACTAAAATACAAATTACAAACATATTAAAAAGTATATTAAAAGCATAGGTTCACAGGTGATGAGTCAGGACAATCATGTTCGGGAAAAGACTAGAATCTATTGTTTAGAGATTTAAATTTTACTTACATGTATGGCTGTTTCCACCTTCACATTTGACAAGCTATTGAAAAATCTTTACTTTGTTCAATATCGAGCGAGAGAATAAAGAAACTGTTTATATTTGGATTTTTATTTGCATTCTAGGAATATCAGTAGCTCTGCAATTCTTCAATATCAGGTGTTTATATTTTATGTAGTTGGTTTAATTAGTGTATGTGTGTGTTCATTAAATTAGTGTATGATATACAGAGCTAAGATTGTCTGTGTCTGATCTAAAATTCATTGCATTCTGATGTTTTTTAATTTGTATTATTTCATGGATTCTTCTCTTATTATAATTGTCTTCATTGATTAATATTTTTGTGTTATCAAAATCAAAACTATGTAACATTTGTTGTGCATGTTGTGCTAATGCTGTTCCATGCTGGTTTTTATTCAGTAATGCGGCATTGAAATTAAATTTTTTACTGTTCAGTTGGCTTTTTATTTTGTTGTAGTCTACAATATTACTAGCAACCACCGGGGGTGGCCTTCGAATTTTCGCTTCTATATTTTGTTGCCTTTCAATGGAACTTGGTTTTGGTTGTAGTGGTGATGATGACCCTTTTCTTTTTTTATGTGTAGGTAATAGCCCAGCTGTCTCTCGGTTGACTATATCTTCTTCTTCGTCCGTATTGACTGGACTATAAAGATTATTCGATTTTTTGTTTTGTTTTTGCAAGCATTTTTGCAAGCTATTTGTTTTTGCAAGTAGATGATAACCTTTTCTAAGGGCTTCAGTTCATTCTGCAGGACCCAGAGAATTTGTTCAATCCGGTCTTCAATTTCATCAGCCATTTATTTATCTCGCCCAAGCCAGTTTCTATTGCCTTTATTTGGTCGCACATTTTCACGATATTTTAACGGTTTTTTCTTACCGAGGATATCGCCTCGCGTGGAATAATATCTATTTCACTTATCGCACTTTGCTTCGCCGGACTCGCGGCCACGTCTACTCCGTACGCCGACTGAATTGAAAAGTCAAAACATCTAGAAAAAATAAAAGAGATACTAATAATGAACAACTATTGAGAATGGAAGATCCATTTAATTTAGGATGTGATTCACAAAAGAAAAATATTAATAGTGACACAAGTTACCGTCCATGACAATTAAAAGTCTATTTTTTGTTCGACTGAATCAAAAACTGCCATTTTCCGATCAGAAGCGATGGCCATAAAGAAGGACTTTTCTTTATAGTATTCATTTGTTTCACTTTTACGCACGCACTTTTAAGCACAGTGTGCTCAAAAGTAAATGTGACAAATTGAACGTGTTACTGTCATATTTTTTAAAGTATTTTTATTAAAAAGTAACGGACATGCTGATTTTTTAATGAATTACGTAGGTTTATCGACAACTATTGATCCTAATTTAAAGTTTACTTGCAACTTGTAAATTATAACTTTGTTACAAGTTCAGTCTCAAAGTAGTTTTAATGGCCTATTTTTCTGCGTACTCCGATGTTGTCACACGCAAAACACGGTATTTTTAAATAGCGAAAATGTTATGTAAAGTGTACAACTCATACAAACACCATACAGTAAAAGGAGCTGTTTCAAGGTTGGAAGTTGAACCAACATTTGCTGCATCTCTAACTTCTGGTGGTGTGCAGGGGATTGAATTTTCGGCACTCATTGTTTCACTTGTATATGCTTACAAAAATACGCTTTTGAAAAATTACAAGCGTCAAAACGTGACATTTGAGAAATGGCATTGATATCAAATTTAAAATATGAACCCGATACCTTTTATTTTTGGCTGTTCTTATTTATTATTGTTGTGTATATTTTCCTGACTGTACTTCAATTTATTTAAAAATTTCCTGGGTTTCAGTCAATTTTATTGTTTATTATTTAAAATGTTACAAATACGTTTCGGTGTCTTTCTCCACCATCATCAGTTTGTCTAAAATATACATTTTACATTTATTATCAATTTAATTAAAAAAAAACTTTCACAAAATTAACATATTAAAATTCAAATCACACAAATATTAAAAAGTACAATTTGGGACCTTGGTTCTCAGGTGATGAGTCGGGATAAACATGTTCGGGAAAAGACTAGAATCTATTGTTTAGAGATCTAAATTTGACTTACATGTCTAGATGTTTCTACCTTTACATTTGGTTGGATATTGAATTACCTATTTTATTCGATATCGAGCGAGGGCCCGAAAAACCTGTTTATATTTCGCCTTTTCTTTGCTTTCTTGAAATTGCTCTGTAATTCTTCAATATCTGTTGTTTAATTTTTATTTACCAGGTCCATTCAGTTCATGCATGCGATCATCTAATTAATGTGTAATACACAGAGCTAAGATTGTCTGTATCTGATCTGAAATTTATTGCATTTTGATGTTTCTTAATTTGTATCATTTCATGGATTCTTCTCTTATTATAGTTGTCCTCATTGATCAATATTTGTGTGTTATTGAAATCAAAATCATGCAACTTTTGTTGTGCATGTTGTGCTAATGCTGTTGCATTTTGGTTAACCTTTCTTAAGCTATACTTATGTTCGTATATTCTTTTCTTTAAATATTGCCCTGTTTGTCCTATGTATGTGTTGTCACAGTTCAAACAGTCAATTTTGTATATTACGTTAGGTGTGTCCAACTTATCGCTTCTAGGCTTAAATTTTGTAAAACATTCTTTTTATATATATATATATATATATATATATATATATATATATATATATATATATATATATATATATAAAAAGAATGTTTTACAAAATTTAAGCCTAGAAGCGATAAGTAAAACCAATGTTCTTGATGTACTTTTTAATATGTGAATTTTGGTGAAAGTTTTCTATTTAATTAAATATATATTTTAGACAAACTGATGATGGTGGAGAAAGACACCGAATCGTATTTGTGACATTTTAAATAATAAACAATAAAATTGACTGAAACCCAGGAAAACATTGTTAGAAATAAACACTAATATTGACTGGAACCCAGGAATTTCTTTTGGATTAAGTTGAAATACAGTCAGGAAAATATACACAATAATTTAAAAAATATGACAGTGGCACGTTCAATTTGTCACTTCATTTACTTTTGCTCACACTGTACGTAAATGTCCGTGCGTAAAAGTAAAACAAAAGAACACTAAGGAAAAGGGTTTCTTTATGACCATCGGTTCTGATCGTAAAATGGCAGTTTTTGATTCACTCGAACAAAAAACAACTTGTAGGTTTTATTTCTTGGCAAAAAGAAGCGACGCCAATGCAGATACATGCATTGCAACGAATCGCTGATGCTTTCATTCACATCGAATGGATTCAGTCACTTCATCGTAGTATTACGGCAATAAAAACAACGACTGCAAGTAAATAAAAACAAACGATCAGGAATGCTGCTCGAATTGCTGGAAAAGCTGGAATTGCCGGAAGATGTTTATGCTAACTTAATTTTGACATTTTCATTCCTGGTCCTGTTCAGGAATGTGTAAAGGGTAAGGTGTTCCGAATGTCCCACTGGGGCGTTAAGTTTATTTCTTTTTCAACTACCCACACACCCACAAAGCCATTTGTGCTTTGGAAAAACTCCCTTTGAAAGACCAGGCCATATTTCAGCCTTAATGGTTTCTGTTAATAACCTATAAATGACGTTTTAACTCAGATTTATGACCATCAAACGAACCACTTTGTAAAGAATAACTGACTACTTTACTTTGTACCTTCACCCAAATCAGTTCCATTCCAGCTGGCACATTGACGACATTGACAACCCTCAACAAATCGTTTTATAGTTGCCGTTTTGAGCCCAGACATTGTCGATTTTGGGACCACCGCAGTGATAGTTGCTCACCAATGACATTATGAGCCCAAGAGGAAATATAAAAATTTTAAAAACAGATGAACTCACTATTCTCAGTGCCAGAATAGGAGCGGATCGTTTTTCACTAACCAAATGAAAGTAAGAATCCTGCGAGGACTCAACTGTTTAAAACCATAAGTTGTCCAAGTCCGAAATGATTTTTTAAAGTCGGTCCTGGACATTAAGCAAATGTTATAGTGTTTGCCACCTACCGGGCGTAAGCCAGTCAGATCTCTAGCAATTCCTAGGCACCGAAACTCTCATTGTTGTAATTAATCTTTGTCGTTTTACGATGATTAATCGCGTAATATTGTGAAGGCCGGAGATCTCCTGCTATAACCTCTTAGTCAATTTGTAAATAAACCAGCTGTTTTTCCTACATATCCAAAAGAGAAAATACCAATATTTTTTTAAAAACTTGAACACCTTGTATCTCGTTAACCATGGGTCTGAGAAAAAAACTTAAATGGAAACTCGACTTGTTTTGCGGTCCTCTACACGCCCCTCCTCTGTGTCCATAAGGTTGTGAATCACCCTGTATTATGAAACCTTTACCTCCCGAGTTCCTCAAATTATACGATAAATTTGTTTTTAATTTCAACTTGAACAATTCAACACTTGAACACTTGAACTTTCAACAATGAAAAAGAAACATGAAATATTTATGGCCTTTGGCAAAATAAATGTGATACACTGTAGTTTAGTGTTTAAAGTAACTAATAAACTTTGAAAAATTGGACATGGTGGTGTGAGGATTGCGGGTGGAACACGCAACAGCAGCTTAACATGAAAAATACTCGGAAAGATGTCAACCGCACAGTACTTTTTTTTCAAAGGTAGACACAAATTAAGAACATTTGTGAAATCGGCGTCCAAAAGAGGAGAAAGCCTATTGAATGTTGTATCCATCAGCTTATTCGCAAAATATTTAAGAAGCTAAGGGTGTTCCAAGAAGAAAGATCCTTTCGCTGTGAGTGTTCTTGTGTGTTGAGAAATCCCGTTACTGTTGGGTCTCTAATCCTCGAGACTTCAAGAAACGAATGACTTTTGGTAGATGGATGGTTTTAGGCAAAAGTTCAAAAAGAATGACAGAATATTTACAAACTTTAGTTTGAAGATTTATTCTTGTGCCGACAATGCAGTCCGATTCGGCTCGAAATGTCAGCCGTTTAAAGTTTGTTTGGACGTGATTTGTGGTACTTAACCCCCTTCTAAATCCGGCCTGTTCTGCCGGTTGATAGAAGTCAAACTGGGCACTCAGACGATTCGCTATAATTATTGTAAAAAGTTTGTAAAATATGATCACCAGACTTATCGGTATGTAGTTGTTAATGTCTGTACAGCCGCCCTTTTTGTATAGTAGAATCACCTCTGCATTTCCCCAGTCATCAGGAATTTTCTCCTCTTCGAGACACTTGTTTAGGAGAAGTGTTGCTTTCTCAAGTGCTACACCTCCCGGCTTTATTATCCCGCACTTTATCCTGTCTTCTCCAGGGGCTTTTCGGTTTTTCATTTGGTGTTAAAATGCTCTTAATTCCGATACATCTATTAAAGGCATGTATATATTTAATGTATAGAGTGTCCCAGTTAGTAGATTCAACCCAAAGTATTGCAGTTTTTTTAATGGAATACCCTGTATACTTTTATGTTATTAGTGTCTACGATCGAAATAAATGAGAGTTCTATTGAGGTATATCTCACTTAAAGTCTATCTCGAATTTCGAAACCAAAGTCTACGTTGAGGCTACTTTTTGCAGCCGTTTTGTGGCAACTTAATAAAAATTCCACTAAGACATACAGGGTGTCCCAAAATTGTGTTCAAACAATTGCACGTTTTGAACGGCAATAACTTGATTAATTTAAATAGTTAACATAAACACTGTGTACTTTATGACAGGAACAGATAAAAACTTTTATAGGGCGTTAGTTTATACTTGTCACAGATAACATCAACTACTTTGATAAACATATAATTACACATACACCACACTTACGTTACAACTAACAATATTAATTTAATGGCAGTTCGTCAGGTGGTCGATCGAGATAATACATCTGAAACCAATTTAGAAAAAGTAATTGAGTAACCAGTTCAACAAGAAAAGGGGTATGATTGTTAATTATAGAAACTTGTAAATACATCAGGTTCAGCTACAAGCATCAAACGTGCCTCGACAAGATATGACTCAATCCAGAGTCCCCACTTGGAGCCAACAGTTATCAACCCATAATTCTTATGGAAACTTTAATGGATGATATCTTTCACTATCTCTGAACCCCGCAAGACTACAACCGAAGTTGCATCCTGCCACCGCTAATCCTGAGTTGTTAAGAGGTATTAAGGGAACAGCGCGCGAAATACCTCCTCAGGAGAGCCTTACCAGTCATCGGCGTTTATCATGATAAATAGTCTCTTAATTGGCCATACTAAGTGCTGCTGGAATCAGCACACAGCCAGCACCCGCCTACTAGCGTTCTCTCTCTCAACGGGTTCAGAGCCCAGGTACTGCGGGAACAACGCGCAAACAGTACCCGTCCCTAACAATATTACTCAAACTGACTAAATAGATTACAACTTAACGAGCTGCACTCGTTTCCTTTTTATGGTTTTATACGAAGCGTTAACAGTATCTAACTTTAAATGAACATTGAAGAGAAACAGTTAAATATTAAGAAAGGTAAATAATTATAGAAGAAAGACAGAATGAATATTGAACTATAGTTGAAGAGGTTACTATCGTTAATGTTTTACCAAATAGAAATATACTGAAGAGGCTACTCTGTGAGAAACACTCACTTCTCAACATTATCGTTAATGTTTTACCAAATAGAAATATGTTGAATAGGCTACTCTGTGAGAAACACTCACTACTTAACATTATTGTTAATGTTTCACCAAATAGAAATATGCTGAAGAGGCTACTCTGTGAGAAACACTCACCTGGTAAATAACTATCACGGACTGGCACTATCAATGTTGGTGAAAGTGGCACTGATTTTAAGTAGGGACTAATGGCATTACGAATAATGTTTCCCTTATTTATATCAATGTTCCCACCCTCAGATTAGGTGGAGTTTCGATCAAGTTAGTTCCCGGATTCGAGTATTGGGAGGAGTTAAGATTGGAATTCGACCATCGATTCTAAACACCTGGGAAAGTTGTCTCGGAAGTGATGAAGAAAGCCGTCTTTGTGATTTATCGACAAAGACTGCGGGTGGTAGCTAATAAGGCGCTCTTCAATAATTTGCGCATTGTCTTAGCTTTTAGCAGCAATTCGCGAGGTTTGTATTGTTAACGTATGAAACAATGAATGAATGAGACGAACTGTCTAAAGACGACACCTGCTATCCACCTGGGCATCCTCTTGGAATTTATTTGGCCCTGTGTCTACTTACGTCTTACACTTTTAAGGTTTTTTCATGGAAATCGCATCAAATTTTTATTAATTTGTTATAAAACGGCATCTATTAGAAGCCGCGCACGGAAAAATTTGGTTTTGAAATTCAAAATGGCAAAAAAATCGTAGCACTCTCGGCGTTGTTTTGTGTCATCACTCAAATATTCCTCAAAATCAGATAAAATGGTTTGGGAATTTGTAATTTTTCACTTGCCAGTGTTGTATTTCCAGATGCTTCTTGCGCTCTTCAATCCGTATTCCTCTGAACGGCGAATGTTTATTACAATGCAGTCACTTAAGTGAAACCAAAGCTCTGCATTAAGTTTTTTTTGTGATGCCCAGAAAATTAAGCCGATTGTTTTGTCTGGAGATAAACGACCTTTTATGTGAACAGAACAGAACCATCAAATTTGGCCATTCGATTCTACTGGCATGTAAATGTTAACATGTGGTGACGACTGAAATATTATCGAGCTCCACGAAATCGTTTCGAATGACCAAAGGCCCACAGAAGAATCTTAAAGTATTGGCTTGTTTTGCTACCTAATTACAATTATTTTTGCGACAATTTAGTTGCCGAATCAGGTCTATTTTCGTTGAAAACAACCTCTAGGCGAATTCCGTCTTCGAAATTCGAAGATTAAATAAACAGGGCCATAACCTTCCGCAAAATTGTTTTTGTAATCTCATGTTGAGTAGGCTGGCCGAATAAAAAGAGCGGATGTCGGCACTTTATGTCTATTAGTCAAATTCATTCATATAATCAAAGTCATATTAGTCAAATTAAAAAAAAAATCAGTATTAGTTAAATGTTTAATGATTGCAAATTTTGCCGACCAATTAGAACTATGCTTGGACCTCAAAGTGCAATTTTCACAACAAACACGGAAAAAATATGTTCTTTGAATTACAAAGAGCATAAAAATGTCGCAGACGAATTAGTGCATCCCCGTGAGAAAAATGAGTTGTTACCCGTGACTAAATAAAAAATTCTGATTATTTTTGTACCGAGACACTCAAGAATTAACCATCTTCCAAGAGCAGACAAACTCTGAGTGCATAAGAACAAATTCACAGAAAGTTTCGTTAAAATCCACTAGATCATTCTCCCAATATTTCATAAAACACTAATAATATCCAATTTCGCCCACATAACACCAGTAGACGTCTTATTACTCTTACGAAGTAGGTACTTGTTCTTCGATGTTTCCACCGATAACATGTAACACCTCAGCATTTAAAGAATTATATCCGTATATTCTCACAATTAAGTAGCAAACATCAGTAGTACCCGGTCGTATCTAAGCAGAAATTCTGGCCAATTGAAATGAAATTCTTTTAAAAACCCGTTTCGAAGGAAGTGATTTGAAATGGCGTAGTCGGTAGAATTTGTCCAAGAAATTCGGTTCGTTTCGAAAAACTCGAAAATTTTCAATTGATTAGTAGCGACAGGGCAACTCAAGGCCAGAACGTGAAGAACAAGAATCGCTCGATCGACTTTGGTGCAAGAAGCAGGAAACAAACATCGTCTTTCCTATTGGACCCTAGCAACTAGGAAACGAAAGAAATGAAAAAGATATTAGTACTTCTCCTCCAACGCATTCCTGGGCTTCAGTCAATTTTATTGTTTATTTTCGTTTTGTATATTTTTTTCCTGATTGTACTTTAATTCATTCCAATGTATTCCTGGGTTTCAGTCAATTTTATTGTTTATTATTTAAAATGTTACAAATACGTTTCGGTGACTTTATCCACCATCATCAGTTTGTCTAAAATATCCATTTTACATTAATTATCAATTCAATTAAAAAAAACTTTCACAAAATTAACATATTAAAATTCAAATCACACACATATTAAAAAGTACAATTTGGGACCTTGGTTCTCAGGTGATGAGTCGGGATAAACATGTTCGGGAAAAGACTAGAATCTATTGTTTAGAGATCTAAATTTGACTTACATGTTTATATGTTTCTTTCTTTATATTTGGTTGGATATTGAATTACCTATTTTATTCGATATCGAGCGAGTGCCCGAACAATCTATTTATATTTCGCCTTTTCTTTGCATTCTTGGAATTGCTCTGTAATCTTCAATATCTGCTGTTTAATTTTTATTTACCAGGTCCATTCAATTCATGCATGCGATCATTTAATTAGCGCATGATACACAGAGCTAAGATTGTCTGTATCTGATCTGAAGTTTATTGCATTCTGATGTTTCTTAATTTGTATCATTTCATGGATTCTTCTCTTTTTATAGTTTTCCTCATTGATCAATATTTTTGTGTTATCAAAATCAATTGCTAGCATTAATAAATGATGTAAAAACATATAAACCGGAAAAAAAAGATCTTACTACAAATATTCAAACAAAACTAAATAAATTAATAAATTCATGGCATAAAAATAAATTCATAACAGATAATTTAAAACGAACACTGTCTTGCAACAACGGCCGAGCACCATTTATATATGGCCTGCCAAAGCTTCACAAAGCAGGCCACCCATTAAGACCAATAGTTAGCAACATAAATGCACCAACTTACCAATTGTCTAAGTACCTGTCAGCTGTGTTGAGTAATATAATGGGAAGTTCACAATATCACATTAGAGACTCATGGAGCTTCTGCGAATTTATAAAAAAACAGAAGATACCTAAGAACCATCGCCTAATATCGCTTGATGTAGTATCGCTATACACAAACGTCCCGGTAGATTACTCAATACAGTGCATAAAAAATAAATGGTCTGAAATTAAGGAATATACATCATTGCCCGAAGGTGAATTTATTGGGGCGGTAGAACTGTGCCTTAAGTCCACGTACTTCCGGTACGAGGACAATTTCTATTCGCAAATATATGGAGTAGCTATGGGGTCCCCCATAGCTGCAACAATTGCAAACCTTGTAATGGAGAGTCTGGAAGAAAAACTAATACCTGATTTGGACTTTAAATGTGGATTTTTTAAAAGATAATTTTTTTAAGAAGTTTAAGAAGATTTTTTAAATATTAAGCAATAAAATTGACTGAAACCCAGGAATACATTGGAATTGTTTATTATTTAAATTTATATCAAAATTCCCTGGGTTTCAGTCAGGAAAAGGAAGGAAAAGAAAGGAAAGGAAGTAACGTAGTATACAGGATTGACTGTTTGAACTTTGACAAAGCATACATAGGACAAACAGGACAATATTTGAAAAAAAGAATATACGAGCATAAATATAGCCTAAGAAAGGTTAACGAAAATGCAACAGCATTAGCACAACATGCACAACAAAAATTGCATAGTTTTGATTTCGATAACACAAAAATTCTAATCAATGAAAACAACTATAATAATATAAGAATCCATGAAATGATACACATCAAAAAACACCAGAATGCAATGAATTTTAGATCAGACACAGACAATCTTAGCTCAGTGTATCACACATTAATTAGATGATCGCATGCATGAACTGAATGGACCTGGTAAGTGATAAGTAAACAGCTGATATTGAAGAATTACAGAGCAATTCCACGAATGCAAAGAAAAGGCGAAGTATAAACAGGTTTTCGTGCCCTCGCTCGATACCGAATAAAATAGGGAATTCAATGTCCAACCAAATGTAAAGGTAGAAACATCTAGACATGTAAGTTAAATTTAGATCTCTAAACAATAGATTCTAGTCTTTTCCCGAACATGTTTATCCCGACTCATCACCTGAGAATCAAGGTCCCAAATTGTACTTTTTAATATGTGTGTGATTTGAATTTTAATATGTTAATTTTGTGAAAGTTTTTTTTTTAATTAAATTGATAATAAATGTAAAAATGTAGGTTTTAGACAAACTGATGATGGTGGAGTAAGACACCGAAACGTATTTGTAACATTTTACATAATAAACAATAGAATTGACTGAAACCCAGGAAAGTTTGATATAAATTGAAGTACAGTCAGGAAAATATACACAACAATTATTATTTAAAATGTTACAAATACGTTTCGGTGTCTTTCACCACCATCATCAGTTTGTCTAAAATATACATTTACAATTATTATCAATTTATATAAAAATTCTTTTCCCATCAAAATTCACACATTCAAATACAAATCACACACAGATTATAAAGTACATCAAGAACACTGGCTTTCAGGTGATGAGTCAGGACAAACATATCTGGGAAAAGACTAGCATCTATTGTTTAGAGATTTAAATTTTAACTTCAACTTACGTGTATAGTTGTTAACACTTAACATTCAACCAGTCTGAATTTTCCATATTCTACTCGATATCAAGCGAGCGAAACAAAAAAAACTGTTCATCTTTCGCCTTTTCTTTGCATTCTAAGAATTGCTTGGCAAATTCCTCAATATCAGGTGTATTTATTTCATTTACTTGGTCCAATTAGTTCATACATGCGATCGTATAATTAGTGTATGATACACAGAGCTAAGATTGTCTGTGTCTGATCTGAAATTCATTGCATTTTGATGTTTTTTAATCTGTATCATTTCATGGATTCTTCTCTTATTATAGTTGTCCTCATTGATCAATATTTGTGTGTTAGCGAAATCAAAATCATGCAACTTTTGTTATGCATGTTGTGCTAATGCTGTTGCATTCTCGTTAATCTTTCTTAAGCTATACTTATGTTCGTATATTCTTTTTTTTTAAATATTGCCCTGTTTGACCTATGTATGTTTCGTCACAGTTTAAACAGTCAATCTTGTATATTACGTTAGGTGAGTCACATTATCGCTTCTAGGTTTAAATTTTGTAAAACACTCCCTTGCCAAGTTGTTATTAGTTTTTTCCGCTATAGTAATATTATGCGGTTTTAAAACATTTTTTATTTTTGTGTTGATTTCTGGTATGTGCGGTAATGATACATAATTGATTTCACCTTCTTTTTTCTTTTTTATATTATTTATGTTGTTCCATTTATTTGCATTGTATATTTTATTAATTCTTTGTTTTATAATTGGTTCGAAGAATTCTTTGGGATAGTTGTTCATTATTAGTACCTTTTTTATTTTTTCAAGATTTTTTTGTCTGTATCCACAATGTGCTAATTTTATCGCTCTATCAGTAAGAGCTGTTACCACACTTTTTTTATATTGTATAGGTGCACATGATTGGTACGAATTGGTGTACGAAACAATATTGGTACTTCTATCACTTAGGTCTCAACCAACGTAAAATTCCACAATTAAAATAACCACCCAGGAATGCTACTATTCAAACTCGGAACCGCAAGATGGTTTCAAGCAATTGGAACTTAATCCAAAATTTCGACAAAATCTTTGACCATCAATAGCTTAAGAACTAGACATTTTTCCTTAATAAAAATTAGGTCAGATCGTCTGCTTTTGAGCCAAAGAATGTCGCAGTACCCTTTTGATCAAGTGCTTAAGGGACAACCTGTATTATTCAGTCCAGTGTTGAAGATGCAAGCTATTCCTGTTTGCGAAACGTCAGGAAGTCATTCTTGTCCACGGCGGCCTCAAAGCCCATAAAGCTCATCAGTTTTAAACAGAACTTTTCAATATTTTCCCATGCCCTTCAACTAAGCCCTAATAATCCCTCCGCATCAGTGCCAACAATTTCCATACGCCGATAGGAACAGGGGCTTGAAACGCGCCCCAAGACAACGTTTATCAATGGACTTTCGGCCTTTAATACATGAATGCCATTAAGAAAGAATATTTAGCTAAATTGATTTTTAATGTTAACAAGCGAATTCTTGACAAGGAATGTTTGTTTCTATATAAGTAGGTAATTAGTGAATCATGCACGATTAGGAACACTGATGCCCCTTGCATTTGATAAGTCTTGGTAAACTACCCCATTAATTATTGCGCCTTTAAATTTCAAATATCTGGTTGATTTATATATCTATCAAAAAACCATTGTAAAATGTGTGGATGTTTTTAACTTTTAGCAGATCCCCGTCAATGTTGCCGAATTGATGAGATGGATTTCAAATCTGCATTTTATTGGTGGCTTTCACTTTATTAGATATTTTTTCGGTTATTTCTTGGTGAAATGTTTTCAAAAGGAACACCCTGTTTAAGGCACAAAAATATTAGAGTTTTATTATATAATTACAGTTTTATCAATGTTATATTTTTTGATTAATTGCCCAGTCGACAACGACAAAAAAGGAATCAATCGAGCTGCAAAGGATCATCGAAAGCGCAACGAAAGCGTTTTAGTTTATAGAGACTAGTAATAATTGATGGTGTTTATTAATTCTTCTTCTTCAAGTAGCACTACAACCCTATGTGGGTCTTGGCTGCAAGCACAATTCGCCTCCATCGACTTCTATCTGGCATTGTTTCCTGTCCATTTTCAATGCCCATCTTTCGCATATCCGATAGAACATTGTCCCTCCATCTCATTTTGGGTCTTCCCGGTGGTCTTCTGCTCGTCGGCGCTTCATGCCATGCTATTTTCAGCATTCTGTCATCTGGTGCTCTATATATGTGTCCTGCCCATCTCAGTCTTTGTGACTTTGCTTCTCTCACAATATCTCCCTGGTACAATTGGTCTAACTCCGCATTTGTTCTTATTCGATATTGCACTAAACTAGGATTCTGCGTTTGTTCATATATTTTTCTAAGTATTTTTCGCTCGAATCATCACAGGACGTCTTCGTTTGCTTTGGTTAGAGTTCACACTTCACATCCGTACTTGATTGCCGTTCTTGCTACTACATGGTACAATTTTAGTTTTGAAGATCGCGACATTATTCTCGATTGGAACAGTTCTCTTAGTGCATAATAGCATCTATTACCGCTCTGTATGCGGGCCTTCATTTCTTTATTCATTTTGTTGCCTGCTGTGATGACCACGCCGAGGTATTTGAATTCTGAGACCCGTTCAAAATTGTAGGTGTCAATGGTTACATTTTGTCTTAGTCGATCTCTTCCCTATCTCCGGAAATTAAACATGTATTTTGTTTTATCTTCATTAATACGTAATCATGCTGAGTCTGTCTCCTTTTATATTTTTCCAGGCAACTCTTTGATTTCAATGGTTGTTTTACTGACAAGATCTATATAATCTGCAAATGCCAGTATCAGGTTTGGCTCACTGATTGAAAAAACTTCTACAGTGAAACTTCTGAAACTTCTACGTCAATGTATGCTCGTTTGATCGCTGCGTCCAAAACGATATTGAACAGTATTGGAGACAAACTATCACCCTGTTTCTGGCCGTTGTCCACCACAACGTTTTCTGACATGTTGTTCTCAACTTTAACACAGCACCGGCTAACCTCCATGCACACTTTTGTAGATTTAACATATTTGTCCACATGATCTCATGATCTCATGATCACACATAGTTGATTTGACCAAGAGATTGTTGAGTTCTGCTAGATTTGCTACCCGTATCCTGTTGTTGTTGCTTATGTCGTCCAACATGTGGTCTTAACCAGTCTTCACTACCCAGTTTTGCGTTGAAGTCGAGAGTCGAGAATTCTGGTGAGTTGGTCATCGAAAGTGTCCTTCTCTCCCGTTGGTGCGTGTACCGATATTAGTGTGTAGTTATACCATGGACCTCTTAGTCTAATGTGACCCATTCTATCATTAATGGGTACAAAGTCCATTACGGCGTTCAATAGGTATTCCTGTATTACAAAGCCAGTTCCGAATTGATGAGCGCCATCTTTGTTGCCAGTGTAAAATACCACCGACTCACTAATTGTTATATTACCCGTATCTGGCCACCTGATTTCCTGGATAACCGTAATATCCATTCCATACTTTTCTATCAGTGATATAGTTCTCTTGGCTGCTCCTGGTCGATACCAGCTTAATACATTCCATGTTCCGAAATTCTAATTCCTTATTCGTTGCTGGGTTCGTCGTCGTGTTTGCAATTTGCCTAACCCTCCTCTTTTACCCGGGCTTGGTACCGGCTACGGCCCAATACTCAATTCACCCATCAGAACCTCAGGCAGAGATGATGTTTATTTGCCGAATAAAATCAATATGATTCCATTTTTATTACTTGATTATTTTCAATACACCTCTATCCTCTTCTGCTGCAGGTTATAATCATGACCAGCTCGTTAACGTAACGCTATTTTCGACTAATGCCTAATTTTGCAGACGATGTTTCAAAATTCCGCTGCCTTCTGGAGTGTTCAGCATATTTGAGACAAATCCCATGTTTGTCGGGTCCCACATAAAACAGTTTTAGCGTTATGATAATTGAGATTAATGCCTATTTAGGCATCTGATATTCCCTTGTTGCTACTTCCTTCAGTATTCTGCTCTCCTGGTGCAAATGAAATTTTAGTCAGACACACAAAATAGTTTTAACTTTGCGCTATTTGCGATTGGTGTCTAGTTCTATTCTTGATGTTTCCTTGTTGCTACCTCTTTAAGTATTCTGTTCCATCAGTCTCCTGATGAAAATGGAATTTTAATCAAAAAACAAAAAATAGTTTAAGCGTTACGCTATTTTCGATTGGTGTCTAGTACTTCTGATATTTTCTTATTGCCCCTTTTTTTTCAATTTTAATCAAGAGACACATAGTAGGTTTTTCCTCGCTGCTTTCTTAAAATTGTGTCGTTTTGTCACCAAGGTTTCGAAAATAGTGTGTGTCAATAATCGACAAAGGAAATAACGGAACCAAAAAACCCAATGCCATTTATATATTTTTTTTCAACAATTGGTTCACTTGCTTACTGCTCTTTACTATAATTTCTAACTTAACATTAACCTTTCGTAAGCACATCAGTCTTCAGATGGGACTTGGAAAGCATAATTTTTTTACACTCCATCCAATTTTGCGATCATCCACTGGAGGTTGTCCATTAAAGAGGCTAATAAATTGATTTTTGAATTTGAAAACGGCAATTCAATCCCCATAAAACTGATGAAAGAAATTGCTCAAACCATCGGAACTCGGAATTATTTATTTTAACAGGCACACCATCTCGAGCTGAAAGATAACAACTTTTAATTAAACGTAAATGTAAATTCAAATTGGAAAATAGAAGACAAATAACACAATTTAATCGAATAATTATGCCTACAGCCTATAATGCGTGCCCAAAACTGTTTAGTGAAGTCTCGAAAACTCTGCACATGAGGGTTTTGGAAGAAACACTACGAAATTTTTTTGGGAGAGCCCGGATATTTTATGGATAAAGGAAATTTTGTCAATGGGATAGTTTGTTCTCATTTCATGATTGTGGATATTCCTATCCTCAATAATTCTACTTATGTAGAGCTGACCTGAAATGTTTTACCCCATGGGGAATTCCTGGATACATCCGCTAAATAAAAATTGTGGAAATTTAAGATCGATTAGATCTAGTTCTAAACGGGAGTCTTACGCAGACTTAAAAAGACAAGCGGGAGAAACTCACGATTGCACCCATAAGTAATTAATATTGACAAATTTTTTCAAAAGTTTGAGGTTATTTAATCTGAGGTTTAACCTCCAGTTTAGTAGTTAGCAGCTAGTAGTTGCTAGAGATTTGACCTAAGGTTGCCAGTAACTGAAGGAGCTGTGGAGGTGCCATTTGATGGCTAAATGGTGGCAAACTGTTGAAGTTTAATGCAAACATTGAGGAGGACAAAAACAGATCATTAAACTTTTTGGATATGACGGTTATGTATGACAATAATGGGGAAATAAAAACAAACTGGTACACAAAGGATGTGTGGTCTGGTAGATACTTGAATTACCAATCATATGCACCTATACAATTTAAAAAAGTGTGGTAACAGCTCTTACTGATAGAGCGATAAAATTAGCACATTGTGGATACAGACAAAAAAATCTTGAAAAAATAAAAAAGGTACTAATAATGAACAACAAATATCCCAAAGAATTCTTCGAACCAATTATAAAACAAAGAATTAATAAAATATACAATGCAAATAAATGGAACAACATAAATAATATAAAAAAAAGAGGGTGAAATCAAGTATGTATCATTACCGCACATACCAGAAATCAACACAAAAATAAAAAATGTTTTAAAACCGCATAATATTACTATAGCGGAAAAAACTAAAAACAACTTGGCAATTGAGTGTTTTACAAAATTTAAGCCTAGAAGCGATAAGTTGGACACACCTAACGTAATATACAAGATTGACTGTTTGAACTGTGACAGCACATAATTAGGACAAACAGGGCAATATTTAAAGAAAAGAATATACGAACATAAGTATAGCTTAAGAAAGGTTAACGAAAATGCAACAGCATTAGCACAACATGCACAACAAAGGTTGCATGATTTTGATTTCGATAACACCCAAATATTGATCAATGAGGACAACTATAATAAGAGAAGAATCCATGAAATGATACAAATTAAGAAACATCAGAATGCAATAAATTTCAGATCAGATACAGACAATCTTAGCTCTGTGTATCACACATTAATTAGATGATCGCATGCATGAACTGAATGAACCTGATAAATAAAAATTAAACAGCAGATATTGAAGAATTACAGAGCAATTGCAAGAATGCAAAGAAAAGGCGAAATATAAACAGGTTTTTCGGGCCCTCGCTCGATTTCGAATAAAATAGGTAATTCAATGTCCAACCAAATGTAAAGGTAGAAACATCTAGACATGTAAGTCAAATTTAGATCTCTAAACAATAGATTCTAGTCTTTTCCCGAACATGTTTATCCCGACTCATCATCTGAGAAGCAAGGTCCCAAATTGTACTTTTTAATATGTGTGTGATTTGAATTTTAATATGTTAATTTTGTGAAAGTTTTTTTTTTTTGTGAAAGTTTTTATTAAGACACTTTATAAACATATTAAACTCAGAGGAGTTCAGTTTGAATATTTATTATAAAATAATAATTTTCAAAAAGTTTTCTGAGCTTAATAAGCAGTTCAAAAATTAATTTAAATGAAGAAACGCGCGCTTTCTTTTGTATTATGGACACAAAAATTTGCTGCAGAAGTCTTTCGAAACAACAATTTAAATTTTGCAACACAATAATCATTTGCTAAGACAGTTTATAAACACCTTAAACTCAGAGGAGTTCAGTTTGAATATTAATTATAAAATAACAATATTCAAACAGTTTTCTGAGCTCAATAAGTAGTTGAAAATTTAATTTAAATGAAGAAATGTGCGCTTTCCTTTCCTTTTATGGACACGAAAATTTGCTGCAGAAGTCTTCCGAAGCAACAATTTAAATTTTGCAACACGATAATCATTTATTAAGACAGTTAGTAAACATATTAAACTCAGAGGAGTTCAGTTTGAATATTTATTATTAAATAATAATTTTCAAAAAGTTTTCTATGCTTAATAAGTAGTTCAAAATTTAATTTAAATGAAGAAACGCGCGTTTTCTTTTGTATTATGGACACAAAAATTTGCTGCAGAAGTCTTCCGAAACAACAATTTAAATTTTGCAACACGATAATCATTTGTTAAGACAGTTTATAAACACATTAAACTCAGAGGAGTTCAGTTTCAATATTAATTAAAAAATAACAATATTCAAACAGTTTTCTGAGCTTAGTAAGTAGTTGAAAATTTAATTTAAATGAAGAAATTTAATTTAAATGAAGAGTCTTAAACCGAGCTTCATGGTGATAAGACGTGTCAGTATTAGCATATTTAAAGCAAAGTCGTTTTTTGAAGAATTTGAAGAATCCAACCGCATTTATCGTTCAACGAGAATATACGAGTAGAATTCAAACGAAAGGATGAACCCTGGGAGTTCGCAAGAATCCGAATCGGATTATGCCTCCCAGGATGGTGGGTTCAAAAAGCCACAATCGAAAAAACGGGGCAGAAAACCGAAGACGACCCAGCCAACCCAGCCAACCCAGCCAACCCAGCCAACCCCCACAACGCCAACACCTGAGGCCAAACGAATAGCTTTGAACTACCAGTCAACCAATAAAAACCAAACAACAAACAGCAAGACAACATCAACAAGATTTCCCACGTATTCGCACACATTCACAACGAACGCATTGTCGACCATCACCAGAGTCCAACTTGCAATCAGGTGGGAGGAACTCAACCCCAACAACAAGGATGTGATTATCAGACAAGATAATTACTTCCTAATCAAAACCAACCAGGAGGACAAAACATCAAAAATTTTACAACAACTAAAACAAGAAAACACTGTAACAAGTTACAAATTACAAAAAAACGATAACCTCCCACTAATCCGACACACTACAGACAACAAAAGTCAGGTCACCACCATATTACAACATCATATTCAGTCGTCGCCACTGGGGTCGACCTGGACATTGAAGACAGCATGTTTCTGGAACGCCTGGAGCAGCAGGGCTTCAAAATAAGGTTCTGCAGGAGAATTATCTCGCGATATACACAAACAACAGAGCAAATTGCACTAAGACTAATAACACGAATAAGACACCCCCAAAACCCACTACACAACCCCCCCACCCAACTACTATACGAACGCACAAACATGACAAAGATCTCTGAGAGACTCATACAGCTACAGACAAAATGACAAACAACCCCTACAACTGGACCATACTGAATCCCCTTTGTCTTACAAGACCAACCAGACAATCCCGCTTCCGTTTCCCTACATTAACGCTACTCGAACACTTACAAACGCAACGGACTAGTGGACAATAAAATAATTTCTTCTTGCCACTGAAATCTTATTTATTCAATAACATTGTTAACCTGGAATGGGAGAATTTTCATATTTGTTTTTTATCTGGATTGGGACTGCATGTATTAAAGGAGGGCAGAAATACCGATGGGTCGATGGCCTTTTTTAGAAATAAAGATGTTTACTACTACTATTGTTAACCTAGAATAGGAGAATTTTCATATTGGTTTTTTATCTAGATTAAGACTGCATGTATTAAACAAGGGCAGAAAGACCGACAGGTCGATAGCCTTTTTTTAGAAATAAAGATGTTTACTACTACTACTACTATCTCGCGAGAGCGCAACGCACCCACACTCATGATGAGGTTAATAACCGGCGACATATCCACATATGAAAGGTTGATGAGCGACCGTGCGGTTCATTTTTTCACCAGCACCCGTGCCTGCGCCGTGTGGCAAATGCAACCTATTCAGCCACAAACTGAAGATTGCAAACAATCGCCAAGATGCAACAAGTGCCAGGGACCCCATCCAACTTCCAGGTGCGAGTCGCCACTGCCAACCAAGTGCGCAGCATGCAACTCAGAGGACCACGCAGCATGGAGCATGAAGTGCCCAAAACGACCGACAGCCCCAATCGTCGGAATCCCAAACGTAAAAATAAAATGTGTTAACAAACGTACGTCCGGGATTGCGGAGACAACGACAGTGGCAAGTAGAATACACACACCCATTACAACACATGACCACATCATAAACAAATACAAACATCAACTTAACAAGACAAACAATACCAACAGAGACGAACTACTAAAAAAACTACGAAAACAATTTATAGAAGACTTCGACATTGACACCCTCCGTTGTTTTCTTCGGGAACCATGTATACATCCTAATGTTTGACATGCTCCGGCCCGAGGGACGCTCTCCAACCGAACCCTGCGAACAAGTGAGACAGACAGTAACGAGCATGCAAGATTCAATTTGAAAGTACTTTACGCGAACATCAACGGACTTAACAGCAAAAAACCACTTATTTACAATTACATAGAACAAAACGACACAGACTGCTGCATATTTGTAGAGACTAAAACCAAACTAGGACAAACACCAACGTACAGAAATTGGCAGTATATCTATAGGCATGGAAATACCATCAATCATGCTAGGGGCGGGGTCGCAGCTCTCCTAAAACCAAACGTTAAACTTGGAAGAGCAAATCCTCTTCCCTCAACAACCCTTTGAACGACTGTCTACATTTTACCATACCCTACTTAAACGACCTGATACACATATTTCTGACATACATACACCCACACTCCAACCTAGAACAAACATACTGACTAAGGCGAGCATCTATAAATATGCAATAATTATAGGCGACTTTAACGTGAATAGAAACAAAACGAAACTACTTAAAAGATTTTTGCAAAATTCCGACTTTATAAAAACAGCACACCCCACCAACTTTTCTGATGCCCGCAAACCCAGACTCAACACCAGACGTTCTACTGCACACAAGAAACTTGACAAACACCATCAACAACATAAACTTAACCAACGAACTTGGATCCGACCACCTGGCTATTACGTTTAACATAGACTTACAACATACGCAGCCTACCTCCAATACACCTCCTATAGAGAAAAACTTAAACTTAACAAAGACTGACATAGACAAAGTGAAACAACATATACAAGACTACGTTCAATCACAAGCACAGCACATTTCAATAGAAGCCATACAACAACAACTTTCACTAGCCATAGGAAAATTTAGCCCGGAAATAAAAAATGCTTTCTACCGACATACACTACCCAAACACATACTGACTAATAAACATAAGAGAGAACTGTACAGACTATATACAAACACTCAAAATAACGACCTAAAAAAGACAATGAACCAACTTAACAGAAACATTAAAACTCTGAGTGGACAATACCGACAAGACAAATGGCTAGAAACATGTAAAGAAATACAGAAGGACAAAGGCAAAACATACCTGGCGAAAAATTAAGAAACTGGCGCAATACAGGAAGACTGGTACTACTGACACAATTGACGAAAACGGAATAGAACGCTACACAGACAAAGAGAAAGCGGACGCATTCGCCAGACACTATCAAAGGGCCTTCAGCATATCGACAAACCCTAACTTCGACAATGACAACTGGAACTTGATCAACGACTGGTACTTGAACTATTTTAACAACTCACCAAACTATGCCTGTACACTGATCACAGACACAGAGTACGATGAAGCCCTAGCGCACATCAAGAACACTGCACCGGGGAAGGATAAAATTAAGGCAAAAGTCTTGAAAAGCCTAACTCAAGAAACACACAAACTGATCCTAACTGAATTGAACAACTGCATCACAAATGGCAGAATCCCAGAAACATGGAAAAAACGGCTTAATACTCCCTATACCCAAAAATGGACTGGACAATACACAACCGAGCAACTACAGACCAATTACACTGCTTCCAGTACTGGGCAAGATTTTTGAATGCATAATGAAGCAGCGGCTTGAAAAAGTGATTGGAAATATATACCTACCTACCAATTTGGTTTCAAAGAGCATCACTCGACTGTTCATTCCGCTCTTTATTTTGGCCAACAATATACAAACTACCCACCTAACTGACAGAAAGACAGCTTGCCGTTTATGGACCTTAACAAGGCTTTTGATAGTGTCTGGCATGGAGGCCTACTATACAAACTATACAAACTACATACAACCAACATATCTACTACACACCGTAAAGAACTTACTAGAAAACAGACAACTACAAGTACGAGTTGACAAAACACTGTCATTTTCTTTTTCCCCTGAACAAGGGCTCCCTCAAGGATCCCCGCTCTCACCGTTTCTCTACAATATATACTGCCATGACATATACATTACAACTTACCAGACAAAAATCAAATCGACAGATCGGCATACATATTACAATACGCAGACGACACGGCACTTATTGTACATGACAAAACTACTGAGAGAGTAGCGCAAAGACTCCAAACACTAACAAAGAACACAATGACATGGTTTTATAAATGGAGACTAACACCAAACGCGTCAAAAAACCAACTTCTGCTCACAAACCATAGACTCAACGCTGACTCCCCTACAATAACTGCAGACGGCCAAACGACACAACCAAAAAACGACGTAAAATACCTTGGAATCACAATTGACCACAAACTTAAATTCACTAAACACATACGAAACATCAGGGCAGAAACAATAAAGAGAACAAAACACTCCCGATCACTAACCTACAAAGACAGAGGAATTAGCACAAACCACCGCCACCAAAATATATAAAGCTATTTGTAGACCCTTGCTAGACTTTGGACATATACTCATGACCAACGGAACAGAAAGGATAAAACGTTATATACAACAAGGGAACAAATTGCACTAAGACTAATAACACGAATAAGACACCCCCAAAACCCACTACACAACCCCCCCCACCCAACTACTATAAGAACGCACAAACATGACAAAGATCTCGGAAAGACTCATACAGCTACAGACAAAATGGACAAACAACCCCTACAACTGGACCATACTGAATCCCCTTTGCCTTACAAGACCAACCAGACAATCCCGCTTCCGTTTCCCTACATTAACGCTACTCGAACACTTACAATCGCAACGGACTAGTGGACAATAAAATAATTTCTTCTTGCCACTGCAATTTTATTTATTTAATAGTATTGTTAACCTAGAATAAGAGAATTTTCATATTTGTTTTTTATTTAGATTAAGACTGCATGTATTAAACAAGGGCAGAAAGACCGATAGGTCGGCAGCCTTTTTTAGAAATAAAGATGTTTACTACTACTTTTTATCTATCTATCTATCTTCAAGACGTCTTTAAGTCGTCTCTTCAAGACGTCTTTAACTCGTCTCTCTGCTCTATGTTTACTACTACTAACACTCTGTAGTACATACATATATATTCCTTTGTAGACCTTGTACTCACTTTCTAGCTTTCAAAGCAAAAATAAAAACTCTGTGTTCTTCATGCAGACAAAATTTCTCCGTAAATCGATATTTGAATTTACACAAAGTGAATTTGGTAGTGCCGTTGGCTACCGACCTAGTTGTCTACTTGTTAGCTTTAAGAGTAGTGCATAAAACGTCGTTTACACGATAATAAAAGCTTTTTATTGCTAATTCTTCGCTATTCTGAAGTCTCCTTCGTTACTCTGAAAGTACTCCCCTACTTCTGGCCTTTTAATGAAAAATAACAGTCCACCACTTTAGCAAGGGAAAAGAGTCTTTCGCTAGAAAAGTTTTTTTCATCACGCTTATCCTACTACTGGCTCTCTACGTTTTGTTAAACTTCGTACTTAGTCAAACTTATTAATAACTAAAAAATTTGAAGTTTTTGTCATTTCTAATACGACTAGATCCCTGTCAAATTCACAAGCGTGACCCGGGTGATTCAATCGATGCTATTTAAGAAACCGTGCCTCGATTCCAACAAACCTCATGAATTTATTATAACCAATATTTCCGTTTGTTCCGATAGCGAGCCAGTTTAAATCGACCATGCGAGGTAAATCTATTTCATTGCTTCTGGCATTGCACAGCTGCGGCTATGAATTTTATATAATTCAATTTACTGCTTTATTATTCTACCATTTCCGGACGGCATGCGTTTTGAATGGCGTGGTATAAATTCGGGATTTAGGTAAATATGAATGAGTAGTCCTAACCATGTGGGTGTGTTTGGTGATATGTTTGGGTGTCTTTTCCAAAGAAAGTAAACAGTGATATATTCCCATCTTTATTGACTACCAATGCATCTATTGGTAAGACATAGAATATTGTCAATGAGAATTCATATTCTCCTTCTGCTGCTCTGATAAATATATTGGAACACTTATTTATAAATTTTCTAGTCACTTGATCAGTGACTTTCTGATAGGTCTTATTGCAATCGACAATTACTATTATTATTATTAA
The DNA here is from genome assembly GCA_024550625.1 of Dendroctonus valens. Classification (NCBI taxonomy): domain Eukaryota; kingdom Metazoa; phylum Arthropoda; class Insecta; order Coleoptera; family Curculionidae; genus Dendroctonus; species Dendroctonus valens. The sequence goes on from JAJTJO010000368.1 coordinate 224,171, forward strand.
TTTATTATGAATATATTTCCTCAGTATATTTCAACTTAATTCAAAAGAAATTCCTGAGTACTTGTAAGTAAAATTTAAAGCTCTAAACAATAAATTCTAGTCTTTTCTCGAACATGATTGCCCTGACTCATCACCTGTGATCTTAAGAGATTCAAACAAATTTTAATATGCTTTTTAATATGTTTGTAATTCGTATGTTAGTATGTATATTTTAACAGAGCTCTTGTTTTTAAATTAAAAGACACCCAAAACGTATTGTGACATTGTAAATAATAGAATAGTTGGCCAAATGTGAGGTAGAAACAGCCATACATACAAACTGACGATGGTGGAGGAAGACACCGAAAATTATTTGTAAAATATTTTGACTAATAAACTGGAACCCGGAATTTCTGCTCAATTAGATTGAAATACAGTCAGGAAAGTATACGCAATAATTGTAAATAATAAACAATAAAATTGACTGGAACCACCCAGGAAGTTTTTTGAATATTATTAATTTGGTATATTTTCCTGACTGTACTTTAATTCAATCCAATGTATTCCTGGGTTTCAGTCATTTTATTGTTTATTATTTAAACTTTTGACTGGTCACTCTTGAGTGACCAGTCAAATGTGAAGTTATAAGCAACTATCGTTTCGAATATTTTCCTGACTGTACTTTAATTCATTCCAATGTATTCCTGGGTTTCAGTCAATTTTATTGTTTATTATTTAAAATGTTACAAATACGTTTCGGTGTCTTGAATCTCACCATCATCAGTTTGTCTAAATATATATTTACAGTTATATCAATTTTAGAATAGAAAACTTTCACCCAAATTCACATATTAAAATACAAATCACACACATATTAAAAAAGTACATCCAGAACATTGGTTTTCAGGTGATGAGTCAGGACAAACATGTCTGGGAAAAGACTAGAATCGTATTGTTTTAGAGATCTAAATTCAACTTACGTATATAGTTGCCTTCAACCTCACATTTGACTGGTCACTGAATTTTCCATATTTTATTCGATATCAAGCGAGCGAAACAAAAAAACTGTTTATCTTTCGTCTTTTCTTTGCATTCTAAGAATTGGTTGGCAATTCTTCAATATCAGATGTTTACATTTCATTTACCTGGTCCAATCAGTTCATGCATGCGATTATCTAATTAGCGTATGATACACAGAGCTTAGATTGTCTGTATCTGATCTGAAATTTATTGCATTCTGATGTTTCTTAATTTGTATAATTTCATGGATTCTTCTCTTATTATAGTTGTCCTCATTGATCAATATTTGTGTGTTATCGAAATCAAAATCATGCAACTTTGTTGTGCATGTTGTGCTAATGCTGTTGCATTTTCGTTAACCTTGTATATTCTTTTCTTTTAAATGTTGCCCTGTTTGTTGACACCAAACGCGTCAAAAAACCAAATTCTGCTCACAAACCACAGACTCAACGCTGACTCCCCTACAATAACTGCAGACGGCCAAACGACTCAACCAAAAAACGACGTAAAATACCTTGGAAATCACAGTTGACCACAAACTTAAATTCACTAAACACATACGAAACATCAGGGCAGAAACAATAAAGAGAACAAAACACTTCCGATCACTAACCTACAAAGACAGAGGAATTAGCACAAACACCGCCACCAAAATATATAAAGCTATTGTAGACCCTTGCTAGACTTTGGACATATACTCATGACCAACGAACAGAAAGGACAAAACGTTATATACAAACAACAGAACAAATTGCACTAAGACTAATAACACGAATAAGACACCCCCAAAACCCACTACACAACCCCCCCACCCAACTACTATACGAACGCACAAACATGACAAAGATCTCGGAAAGACTCATACAGCTACAGACAAAATGGACAAACAACCCCTACAACTGGACCATACTGAATTCCCTTTGTCTTACAAGACCAACCAGACAGTCCCCGCTTCCGTTTCCCTACATTAACGCTACTCGAACACTTACAACGCAACTGACTAGTGGACAATAAAATAACTTCTTCTTGCCACTGAAATTTTATTTAATAATATTGTTAACCTAGAATAAGAGAATTTTCATATTTGTTTTTTATTTAGATTAAGACCACATGTATTAAACAAGGGCAGAAAGACCGATAGGTCGATAGCCTTTTTAGAAATAAATATGTTTACTACTACTACTGCCCTGTTTGTCCTATGTATGTGTTGTCACAGTTCAAACAGTCAATCTTGTATATTACGTTAGGTGTGTCCAACTTATCGCTTCTAGGCTTAATTTTGTAAAACACTCTTTTGTCAACAAATAAATGGTCTGAAATTAGGGAATATACATCATTGCCCGAAGGTGAATTTATTGGGGCGGTAGAGCTGTGCCTTAAGTCCACGTACTTCCGGTACGAGGACAATTTCTATTCGCAAATATATCGAGTAGCTATGGGTTTAAAACCGCATAATATTACTATAGCGGAAGAAAATAAAAACAACTTGGCAAAAGAGTGTTTTATAAAATTTAAGCCTAGAAGCGATAAGTTGGACACACCTGACGTAATATACAAGATTGACTGTTTGAACTGTGACAACACATACATAGGACAAACAGGGCAATATTTAAAGAAAAGAATATACGAACATAAGTATAGCTTAAGAAAGGTTAACGAAAATGCAACAGCATTAGCACAACATGCCAACAAAAGTTGCATGATTTTGATTTCGATAACACACAAATATTGATCAATGAGGACAACTATAATAAGAGAAGAATCCATGAAATGATACAAATTAAGAAACATCAGAATGCAATAAATTTCAGATCAGATACAGACAATCTTAGCTCTGTGTATCATACGCTAATTAGATGATCGCATGCATGAACTGATTGGACCAGGTAAATGAAATGTAAACATCTGATATTGAAGAATTGCCAAGCAATTCCTAGAAGGCAAAGAAAAGACGAAAGATAAACAGTTTTTTTGTTTCGCCTCGCTTGAAATCGAATACAATATGGAAAATTCAGTGACCGTTCAAATGTGAGGTTGAAGGCAACTATATACGTAAGTTGAATTTAGATCTCTAAAACAATAGATTCTAGTCTTTTCCCAGACATGTTGTCCTGACTCATCACCTGAAAACCAATGTTCTGGATGTACTTTTTAATATGTGTGTGATTGTATTTTAATATGTGAATTTTGGTGAAGGTTTCTATTTAAATTGATGATAACTGTAAATATATATTTTTACACAAACTGATGATGGTGATAAATACACCGAAAACGTATTTGTAACATTTTAAATAATAACAATAAAATTGACTGAAACCCAGGAATACATTGGAAATGAGTTATAAGCAACTATATACGCAAACTGATGATGGTGGATAAAGACACCAAAACGTATTTGTAACATTTTAAATAATAAACAGTAAAATTGACTGAAACCCAGGAATACATTGGAATGAATTATTATTAATGTCATAGTACATGTTAGTTCCTAAATGTGAGTTTCTCATTGTTGCAGCTATAGTTATTGACAGGAACTATGTCGTGGCCGAATATGAACCTATAAAGTCTAAAATCGAAGATTATCTAGTTTATGCCAAACGGGAGATTCTCAACACGGGCAGGTGTCAACACGCATCTTTTTGCTTGGTCTGCAATAATTTGAAAAGAGGTGTGGCTCTTACATGACAGGTAAACTAAGAAATGTTGTTTAAAAGTCTACGTTTTCAGATTTAAACTATTCTACTAAGTATAACATTCTTGTACCGAAACGTGGAAATTATTCGAATCTGCTGATTGTGGAATCTTAATTGCACATTGCCATATCAGGTAAATTGTTTTATTATACATATTAAATTCACATGTAGGCGCCTATCATGAAATATATTTTGAAAGAACAGGGAGGCCGTACTAAATAAAACATAAACTAGATGTATTGGGACTTATATGTACACTCTTCAAGAGGCACAACAATTAAACTTATGTAATACATAAACGCGTTAACACAATGACAACAACACTGCAATCTTTATTACACTACTTCACTTCCTAGTCAAAAACGAAATGTGATACACAAAAGGTTATTGGAGATGCGTGACATCAATTTTGCATGGAGACACAGAACAGTAACAGAACTGTAGTAGTAGTAAGTAGTCAAGGCAAAGATGAGGCTGCATTGTGGAGATTAAACTGCAATCGTGTGAACTCTTGTAAGCGGAAGATAGTTGTTATATCTGTTTAAAAAATGTCGTAGAACGAAATATGGCCAAAAAACCGATATTTTACTATTGCATTGCTATTACCAGACTATTGCAGCTAGGGCCCTCTAAGACCTACAACCTAGGTACTAAGACATTTGGATCTGACGATCCAAAAACTCTGGTTATGAATCTATTAAAAATAAACGAAAATTTTATTTACAATTGGGCACCCTGTATCTCGGAAACTATTAACCCTCAGAAAAGGCAAATTTGCCTGAAACGCAATACTTTGCCTAAACAATATGCCAGTAAATCTTGGCACAGTAGTTGAGGACCACCCTGTGTACCGGGTGTTTTTTTTACCTTCAAGCGCAGAAATATTTCGGAAATTAGTGATCCTTTGAAAAAATGTGTCAAATAAGAAGTTAATATCTGTGAAGGGAAAGTTTATTTCGTGTTAGAAAAAAAACGCCTACTACGACCTTGTAGGTTAGGCAGGGGCCAACTTGATAAATTCAAATAGTAACCACACCATTTTACACAATGTTTTATCTAAACCATTTTTTTCAATTTTGACAAGGCGCACTATGGGCCCAAATAAGAAAATTTGTGTCAAAATAAAATAGCGCCTCTCATTAATGACTTATGGGCATTATTGTGTTTCAAATGCTAGGGGATTGATACAGATTAATGGAAAATTATTGACAATGCCTCAATGTATCCGCCCAAACGTGGGTATGATATATGGGATAGTAGATATATGGAGAGTTATTTGAAAGTGAATACTTGAAGTGCAGATCATGATTTCTAGCATGTAATTTGATTGTAAAAGTATATGCGCGCGCGAGCTTCTGCTTATCATGTGCACAATTCGCGTTGTTTGTTGACAATAAAATGTCCACTAAGCCAGTAAATAATTTCTTTGGAAAGGAAAATTTGTTTTTCATTTTGTCCTATTATCCCATTATAGTACTAGTAGTAAACAACTTTATTTCTAAAAAAGGCTATCGACCTATCGGTCTTTCTGCCTTTGTTTAATACATGTAGTCTTAATCTAAATAAAAACAAATATGAAAATTCTCTTATTCTACGTTAACAATATTATTAAATAAAATTCTAATGACTATTGTCCACTAGTCCGTTGCGTTTGTAAGCGTTCGAGTAGCGTTAATGTAGGGAAACGGAAGCGGGATTGTCTGGTTGGTCTTGTGGGACAAAGGGGATTCAGTATGGCCCAGTTGTAGGGTTGTTTGTCCATTTTGTCTGTAGATGTATGAGTCTTTCCGAAATCTTGTGTTCGTATAGTAGTTGGGTGGGGGGGTTGTGTAGTGGGTTTTGGGGATGTCTTATTCGTGTTATTAGTCTTAGTGCAATTTGTTCTGTTGTTTGTATATAACGTTTTGTCCTTTCTGTTCCGTTGGTCATGAGTATATGTCCAAAGTCTAGCAAGGGTCTACAAATAGCTTTATATATTTTGGTGGCGGTGTTTGTGCTAATTCCTCTGTCTTTGTAGGTTAGTGATCGGAAGTGTTTTGTTCTCTTTATTGTTTCTGCCCTGATGTTTCGTATGTGTTTAGTGAATTTAAGTTTGTGGTCAATTGTGATTCCAAGATATTTTACGTTGTTTTTTGGTTGTGTCGTTTGGCCGTCTGCAGTTATTGTAGGGGAGTCAGCGTTGAGTCTGTAGTTTGTGAGCAGAAGTTGGTTTTTTGACGCGTTTGGTGTTAGTCTCCATTTATAAACCATGTCATTGTGTTGTTTGTTAGTGTTTGGAGTCTTTGAGCTGCTCTCTCAGTAGTTTTGTCATGTACAATAAGTGCCGTGTCGTCTGCGTATTGTAATATGTATGCCGATCTGTCGATTTGATTTTTGTCTGGTAAGTTGTAATTATATATGTCATGGCAGTATATATTGTAGAGAAACGGTGAGAGCGTCGATCCTTGAGGGCAGCCCTTGTTCAGGGGAAAAAGAAAATGTGTTTTGTCAATTCGTACTTGTAGTTGTCTGTTTTCTAGTAAGTTCTTTATGGTGTGTAGTAGATATGTTGGTGTGTAGTTTCTATAGTTTGTATAGTAAGCCTTGTATAGTTGCCGTTATCATAGGTATTGGAAGTTAACGCAGCAGCTAACAGCATTTTCTAAGAGAAAACATATTAGTTACATGTCTTGCAGGTACCTAATAGATTTCTAAAACTTATTATATTGTTCCTTAGATATAACTTTAATATTTATCAAAGTTTTATTATAATCTTTGTGTTAATTGCTGTGTTTTCCAAGTAAGAAGGGCAAAATCTGGACTACCAACAACTAACCTACAAAAATATAAGACTCCGTGTTAAATCATGAAAAGTTGTTTTATTGAAATCTCTTCTTATAGGTACCCTAGGTTGCTCAGATTTTATGAGATAATTTCACTTCTGTTTCTTAATCCTAAAACAACCGAAAAATCAAAAATTGTTTGCACGACTCTAATAGATCATGAATATGAACAAACTAATAATCAATAGGAAACACTTTGGAAACGCGGTAGATTTTACAAAGTTGTTTGCTACTTAGGGCTCTAAATAGGAAACTTTTCTTGTAAAACTAAACAGCAAAGTTCCGTTGCAAAACTAACCTACAAAGTTTCGCAGCAACAGATATTATGCACACTGCCTAGTCAATGTCAAAAGTAAACATCTTCAAAATTCAGATAGATAGATAGATAGATAGATAAAAATTTATTGAACATTCCCATTAATAAAATTCACAAACAAAGTTAAAAAACATAATTCCCATGTCTAGCCAGATGTTCGGCCGGTTGCTCTTTGCCCATGATCTAAATAGGCGCGCTAAGTCGTCCATTACCTGGGCAGTGCCCTAACATGGACGTTCCCGAGCTAGCCATATGCACGACAACGTCAGGAGATTTTTGCTTCGACCTTTAAGTTTATACTGTCACCCGTGGCGTTAACCGCCGGCAGTTTCAACTAGATGACCATATTACGCCCCCGCCCCGATCGGTGCAAGGACCAGCCAACACCAGCCAGAACGAGGCAGGACGAACCCGTCAAGTCACGTTATGTTGGATTTGTGCGTTTCCAGCCTGCTAGAAACGACTGTCTGCAACTGGCAGGCAATGTTTGTTTGTCGTCACGTACTGTCAGGGACAAAATCCTCATAAAATATGGGAAGTCGCTTATACACCATGGGTTGGGCGATCGTTTGCTCTTACTTGGGTGATATTTCGCGTAAGGACTGAGCCTTGCACTCCGCTATGATAAAATTTTTCAGCGATGGTATCTATATAGTCGGCTATATAGGCCATCCCTGTAGCTTCGTGCATTTCGGTTATTCTGGTGTATCTGTCAGCCGATAGGACGCCTCTCAGGAACCTATTTTGGGTCCTTTGAACACGTCGTCTCGTGGAATCACAGACAGAGTGCCAGACAGGGGAGCCGTAGGTCAGTATGGGCCTTATGGTGGAGGTGTAGAGCAGAAGTTTGTTTTGAGGTGACAGAAATGAATTTGGCGCCAGAAGAGAGTACAACTTTCTTCGGGCCATGAAAGTCTTTTGTACAGCATAGTCAACATGCTTGTTGAAGTGAAGTCGGGCGTCTAGTTTGAATCCCAGGTATTTCACCTCTTTTACTGGCTGGATTGGAGTATTTTGCACCATGAGTGGCGATAGGATTTTATTGTTAGTAAATTTGCGCGAGAAGATAATAAGTTCAGTCTTCCTGGGATTCACTTTAAGTTTTTATTATCGAAATACGGCGTCAATAAACTCAGGTGATGCGCAATGCGAGATTTCGCAGCCTGAGCATAGAAAGACGATTGTAGATAGCCGTATCATCCGCGTATTGTGCTATTTTTGTAGTGGGAAGTTTTGGAATGTCTGCTGTATACAATGTATACAGCAACGGCGAAATCACTGTACCTTGTGGTACTCCTGCCGCGATGCGTCTTTTGGCAGAAGTGGAATTCTCCACTTTCACCTGGATGGTACGGTTTTTTAGGTAAGACGCTATAAGGGAAACTAGGTAGAGTGGCAGTGAATGTACGGCAAACAACTTATACAGCAGGCCTGTGTGCCAGACTGTGTCGAAGGCCCTTTCCATATCGAGAAGCAGCATTACCGTACTTTGAAGCTTATTAAATGCTTCATAGGCATCCGTTGCGATCCTAGCAGTCTGCAGCGTTGTGTTGTGTCTTGCTCGAAAGCCAAACTGCTCATCCGGGATTAAACTTCGAAGCTCGGCTGCTGCCTGTAGTCTCGATAGGATAACAAGAAATTGGCCTATAAGAGGCGGGATCAGTAGGGTTTTTGCCCGGCTTTAAGATAGGAATTATTACAGCGTTTTTCCAGTCCTGTGGGAAGTGCTGCAATTTAAGGACTGCGTTGACTATTTGTACTATTAGCACTATAGTTTTCCGCGGTAAGTTTTTGAGGAGTAAATAAGGGATGCCGTCCGGCCGGGGGCTTTTCGGCTAGGGAGGCGCTGAAGACACGATTGTATCTCCGACGGTTGATATAGGAATGCAAAATCGAGGGTGGTATAGGATACTTCCGTTCTACGAAAACAGCGGTCTGTCTTTCTATTTCGTTATCCTGAAGGGCTGGTTGGACTTTGTGTACTTCTGCCAAAAAGTCGGCGAGCAGCTCGCATTTGTCGCTGGTGGTAATGTAACTCCGCCCCTCTTTTTCAAGAGCGGGGACTTGTCGTAGCCTTTTCGTAGACTTCTCGACAGTTTCCACAAAGAATTGTCACGGGGAGATAAGTTTCGCAACTTTTCCGCCCAGGTAAATTCCTGTATGCGGAAATTTCGCTCTGGATGTCTCGTGCAAGTTCTGCTGCCCTTATGCGATCGGCAGATTGCCTGAATCGCTGCCAACGCTTCCTGATTCTATTTTTCGCCTTAATAAGGTTCAAGATTTCCTCAGGAAGGTTGTCGCGCCGCGGTCTGTTCGGAACTTTTTTGGCCAAAGCTTGCTGTGTCCGTTGTATATTCCTGGTCAGACCTTTTACCGCATGCTCTAGAGCTTCGACAGTATCAATCTGGCCCGGAATACACGTCAGGTCTTGTAGTCGTTTCCGATATTCGCGAAAATCGAAATTTTCGTATGAATATCGAAAGTCGTTCGTTTGTGTGCGCTTTAAATCCCTAATGTCGAGGTAAATGGGCAAATGGTCACTGCTGAGGGCGTCTATAACCACCATCTCCGTGAGATTGGCGAGTCCTTTGGCTATTCCGAAATCAAGGAAAGATGGGTTCATTCCACTGTTTGGATAATGCGTTGGAGATGAAGTGGGCATAACTAGTAGGCCATTGTCGCGAACGTAGCTGGCTAGGAAATTGCCAGCTGCGTTTTTCCGTCCAGGGTTATTAAATAGTGGATGGCGGGCGTTGAAATCTCCCATAAGCAACACCCTATTGGTGTTTGAAAAAAATGGATCAACGTCAGTGGCCTGTAAGCGAGTAGTAGAGTACCCACAGTAGATCAAAACACCATCATAAATCAACGCCAACGTTCTCTATTACTGACTGCCTGCATGGCAGTCTCCTGTATGGGATCGTTGCTTTGATCGCTATGGCCACTCCACCCCTTAGACCGGGCCTATCGGCACGCTCGAGCCTGTACCCCCGTTGTGATTCTGTCTCCGGGGCGCAACCATGTTTCCACGATTAACGCCACATCGACGTCCTCAGACCCGAGGAACTGCTCGAACTCACCGAGACGACTCCGGAGTCCACATGAGTTCCATTCCCCAATCCTCATAGGACACAGTTGACAATATCAATACTTAAAAATCGAAGCTGTTAATATCTTCATTGAAGAACTGCGCTGAGACTAGGAATTTGTCTGTCTTCGAGACGCAACCCCTCAATGCAGCGCTGTAAAATCTTACCGCCTTGATCACCTCCTCCAAGTTGATTTGCGACGACAGCTCGGCGAATTCCCGCTGGACACTGCCCAGCATGGCCACCGCGTTCCCATTTATACCATGGGCTGGGTGGGCGGAGCTCGTCGGGACAGCTTCGTGCTGCCTCAGCGGAGGAAACTCCGCTAATGAAGGCGGTGGCGGGGGCAGCATGGTCCTGTTGGCGTGACTTGGCGCCATGGTCCTGCTGCTTAGGGGTGAAGGGTGGATCGGGCCAGGGGCTCGACTGGTTTGGCCCCAGGCTGGCCTCGTTGGAAGAGGAGCAGGACGAAACGCTGCTTCTCCGCCGGGACTTGCGCCTGTTTGTAAATGTAGACTGGGCAAGCCTCGTCAAAGCTACGATGAGGCCCACCGCAGTTAGCGCATTTTAATGTAGCTCCAACGGGGCAGGCGGTGATTTCATGCCCCCCAGCGCATCGGGAGCATTTAAAGTCCCGGTGGCAGTTCCCGGAGACATGGCCCCAGCCCTGGCATCGACGACACTGTGTCAGGGTCTTCCGGTTTTTGCGGGTTTCCCACGAAACCCTGACACTGCACACCACCCTGGCCTCGGCGTTAAGCCTGCATTTTGAAGACACTTCTCACCTCCAGTCCTTTGTCTGTCAATCCTCCTTGATGGCAGTCGGATCGACATTCCCCTCCAGGCCCCTCAGGACGAACGCGTGTGTTTTTTGCGACGAAGGGGCGTAGGTGTGGAACTGGCTCTTGTCCTGCTCCAGGACACAGGATCGTTTTACCGCCGCCCAGTCCATAATGCTGCTGCAGTACACGATTAACGAAGCCTTCGTGTACTTTCAGCCATCTCAATCAAGC